>WURT03049624.1:0-14337 GCA_009936505.3 Holothuria glaberrima
ACATTATGAAAATACTTGTGAGAGAAATAAGAGGAAATCTGTAAGATTTAGCAAATTTTTGAAAATAAACTTGGGGGGACTACCTTCTCCCTTCAAATTGAAAATTGTGTTCAGTTTTAATTTCCCGCCATTTTAGGGGGACAGTTGGTAGTCAGCTGAAATTGAACCAGGTAATGTCATTATTTTTCCCCGAATAACGAGTACAATGGACCGTTTCCTGTACTAACCAGTGGTTGCCACTCCTGGATTTTTTCACTAGATCTGTTCCCTGCTCTCCACTTGCACCACTTAATCCCTTTTGTAAACAAGCTAGCTGGGCTGGGGGAAACATATCAAAAAGTTTCACATCATTAAGTTGTTGCATGTAAGCCTGGAGTGTTGATTGGGTTATACCATTGTGGTATCGGGACTACTTCATTGTGAAGTAATAGTTAAAACACGTTTTCCTTCAAAGTTTGTAATATTCTATTATCATTAAAAAAAAATTTCATCTTTTTAAAAATATATTTTCATCATTAAAATTCTTATTTTTTCATGAAGAATGTTCGCATAATTCAAAGTCAAATACAGAGCGAATCCAAATTGACAGAGTTGGAATCTTCCATGTTCGTTTTAGTGGCTAAAACCAGGGGCGTAGCAAGAACCTCTAGGGCCCATGGACAAGGAGCAGTGAGGGGCCCAGAAACCAATGGTATCACAATCCCAATTATATTAGCCGTCTCCGGCCACCCCCGCACATATTTACAAATTAGCAAATGCACAACGTATGGTAAATGCTATTTGCGATACTTTTTCCTGATGCCTATCGACGCTGTTATAACTCGATACAATAACGTCATATGAAACGTGCGTTAAAACTTAAAAAAGTATACCCTGCATAATATGATCATGCATAGAAGCCGGGCCGAGCATCATAGCCGGGCATCGCTTCTCTGCCTTTTAGCAGAAGATCATGTGTAGTATCGGTTCTTTTCAGCCAGTCTAGAACGAGATTTCGCATGACAAACTGGACAATAAGTACTCGAAAATTTCGTTCATTAGAAATTTAAAGACAAATAGAGGGCGCCCAGCCTCTTCCGCTTTCATACACATTCTGACCAGGGAATAAAGGGGCATGTGCCCTTGTGTGCCCCCTTGGATCCGCGCCTGCAGACCATAAGCATGTGAAACGACACATTGTATCAAAAGTTTAGTAAGTAAACCTAACATGCCTCATGAAATCTTTGGTCTGTTGCCTATTGTATCTGCACTCATGAATACCAAACGGACATTTGCACTTTAAACTAGTCCAGCCTCTGTTTGGATTTGGTAGACCTCGTAGGCATACCGGAGGCAAGAAGATGCATTTCGGTCTATCTCAGCCCCATAAACATACCCCCGGAACTTATTTCACCCCCTTCAGTGCCATATCTGGCTAAGGAGCCCGCTTTTTGCTAAATCTAGAAAAGTAAAAAAAAAAAGTCTACATAATTGAGATATGTCTTTCTTTTTCCTGTCTTATACTTTTGTACGAATAAATTAATGTTTAAAAGCAGATAGGTGTGTGGCCGGAATCTGATGGATTGCACCCCCCTCCCCCACACCTTCAGCAAACAAAATTTTAGGACCTAAAGTGACATTTTCCGGCAGAACAACATTCACGTCATGAATGTTCCCCAATTAGGGGGAAATTCTAGGGAAAGCGCCTTCCGCCAATTTGAAATGTCTTTACAAAAGCCTTTGTTGGTTAGAAAGTTGAAAATGGTTCAACTCCTGAAATTTGACATGAAATTGCACCCGAGAAGAATAAGTTTGTATTTTATGAAGTCAAGATTACGGTCTTTAAAATTGAATTCCCTAATAAATGTTACCCGTTTCTTGGGCAATAATCACGATCTCGACTCGGATGATAGAAACACACTTGTTGCACCTTTCCGTTTCTACTACAGCCATACGAGTCGAAGTCTGGGGCTGCAGTCCCCCTCCCCTGCCCCACTTCACCCCTTGAATTCGACAAAAACCAATTTCTTTTAGGTGAATTTTAGAAAAAGATCGGGGCAATTTCTCTAGGTATACAGACTTTTCTCGGGAGAAAAACGGCTTACTCTCTCCTTACCCCCCCCCCCCCCGATATCCCATGGACCTTTGGTTCCGAAATCTTAATCTCACCACTTCTGTGTTCGATCCCTGCTGCATTCATGTAGACGTTGCTGTGAATCACTGATCCACATTTTTGTATTTCTTTCGTGGTAATAATGAATAAAGGGCTTCTGGTTTTACTCCAGTCCCTGAAAATGGCATTACCCTGACCCATAAAGTGTCAGATCATAGAGACATCTGAACATAAGCAGTCATCAGCAGTAAGAGGCTCCTTTTAAACCATGAATGGATCTGTTTTATATTCTCCTTAATTAAATGTATCCTTTTAAATTTATCTGTCCATAAACACACCTACCCATGTTTCGGATATGATAAAAAAAAGCAACTTTGAAACAAAAAAGCACCCCTTCCAAATTCCACAGGTTAATGGACATGAGTCGATTTCCACTCGATAAAAGAGTGATCTCTGCAGTTACTTATCCAGCAATGAGTTTCACCGAACCTTTTACATCGTTAAAGAGAAGTAGCGGTACACGCAAACATCTTCATAACCTTCAAGAGCCTGCATCCAAAGTGAACGAGCGCCACTGTTTATTCAAAGTTTAGCAGAAGACAACAAAAAGCATTATAGAATACGATCACCAAACGTCAAGCCGAACTTTTAAAGAGGAAGCGCTGTTACGATTTTCTGACCAAAGTCGTATATACGGCTCTGTTCCTGACTTTCCTGACTAGAGTACCTTTATATAGATTAAGGTAAGTCCATTCCAGGCCCGAGCCGCCCTAGTATACGGTTTTGTTCCATAGTAAAACTGTTTAGTTTTCATATCGCACGCAGGACTGTCAGAGTGCCCCTACATACTTCAGAATGTCAAGAGGACCCTAGCTCTAAATGCACAGCGTACAAAAACTACCTTTCCGCCCAGTCTAACTAGTTGAACGAACTGTCTGCCCGTTATCCATAAAAAGTTCTCACAGGATTTAAAAATTAGAAACTAACCGGGCAGTCTTGTGAAGGGAGCCGTTTATAAACCACGGCTGTCGAATTTTCTAATGAGCCTTTATCCTCGCGTCAGAGTTCAACACTAACACCGGCGTTAACAAGTTTCAACTTGAGCGCGTTTACACTGGACCTGGTTTTTGTACACCAACTTTTCGCTCGGAGTCGAAACAAATAACGCGTCCAGCCAATGGCGTGGGAATTTAAAAATGTGTTCCTCAGCAAATACTCAGGCGGTACTCGGAATTTGTGTTTTCACCTGGAGTCAAGCACTGGGCGAAGTGTCTACAGGGTGTGCGTTTTATGTGTAAAATTCCCCTCAATTCCCCGTCTTTGATCTTAACAACATTCTCTGTCGGCACCTCTCACTAGGTAACCTCATTATCAGGATCTAGGTCCAGGATCTAGATAAGCTTGTCAGGGGAGGGGGGTTGACACGTTTGGATGATGGGGCAAAGAATTAGCCCATCAACGACAATTGTTTTAACCATACCAATATTCTAGGAAAAAATTGTTTGCGGCTGATTTATAACGGTCTGCGGTGTAGCTAAAGTGCCTTGGGAGACCTGTGCCCCAACAAGTCTCGAACCTAAGAGGCCCCACTAGAAAGGTCGAGGGGAGGCTCTCGTAACTTGAAGGAAACGATTTTTGTCAAATAATTTTGCAGGCCTTCTAAAAAAATCCTGTCGATTAAAACTCCAAAATGTGTACATCCTCAACACTTAAATAGTTATTTGCATATAATTATCAAGAAAATTTGCTTATTACTTATCATAATTTGCATATTTAATGAGCAAATTTGGAAACGCTCTATCTGGAAAAAGCAAAAAGCTACAAGCAAGATAAACAGCTTAAATTAAAGCTTACAGGGAGGTCTAGGGACCACTAAAACAGAAAAGATTTGATTAAATTTATGAATCGATAAAATAAATAAAAATATATGATATATACAAAGATCAAAAAAATTAATTTACAAACAATAAGCAAAAAATGAAAATGCCAGTCCCTACCTAAATATAAGATAGCTACTCTGTGAGAAGAAGAGGTTCCCAGGTTAAAAAGAAAAAAAGATATGAGTGTCTCAAGTGACGAATTCTATACGATTTTTACAAAAAAGTAGAAATAAGGTAATCTTTACCTAAAATACAATAAAATACAAAGAAGTTCTGCGACTGAATACACAAATATAAGATAGTATTATTACTTTATAATGTACAAGTTTGGTATCAAAAGAAAGCTATTAAGAGCCAATTTTTTCTCATATACTTTGATAAAGTGGCCAAAAATCATTTTTGAGCAGAGCCTGTCCTTAAAAATGAAACACTTACATGTGTGAAACCTCTCTAAAATGATAAACTCCCTGCTCAACATGAAATTTTGGCTATGTTGCTGATGACGGTTTATATGATGGACCAATTGGGGTGGAGGTGTCTAGCCTATTAGTTTAACAAATGTATATTACATGTTGCTATTGACAGTTCTCAACTATTCAGTCGCGGATCCAGGATCTTGAGAAAGGGGGGGGGCGCACACACAAGGGTGGTGCCAGGAAGCGATCCAGGATTTTCGAGGACTTTTTTTGCTTTTTTGCAAAATCGTTGATAAAAAATCGATGGTCATCGAAAAAAGGGGGGCGTGCGCCGGGTGCGCCCCCTGTATCCGCGCCTGCTGTTCAAATGCTGATGACAATACCGACAAGGAGGGCTATCAGTAGAGGTATGAGAACTGTACCTTTAAGCTTTTCGGCAGAAGGATCCTTTTTAAAGTGGCGTGAATGTGAATGTTGCGGTGATTGCAATTTGCAATAAATATTAAACGACAAAGAACTTGGAGAATGTAATAGGCTCACTGTCTAGTTACCTACGTATCAGGATGTACGGCATATTCCTTGTTTAGTCGTATCCCTTTTTGTTTGCGAAGTCTAAGAGAGAGGCTGGGAAAAAAGAGTCTGCGGACTCTGCGCTGAGTGCGTGAAGTTGCTGGGTACTAGCTTTAGTGATATATGTTTGAAAGCCTAAAAGGAGCGGAACAAACAGATCTGCTCTGCGAGTTGTCTAGTGGAACACGTTTGTTTTGTACTTGGATGGTTTGGATTCGATTCCCACTACTACAACGTCGTTTGTTTTAAGTTATTGTATTCAAAACTCGTTTGTTGTACTTCCTTCTCTTTAAGTAATACAACCTCATGCAGAGATAAGGGGGCATGTGCGCGGTCCTTAAATGCAACATAGGTGTGTAAAAAGAAGGCCTATTACACGTTGCAACACACATACACTGAATACAAAGCCTTAATTTTAAAACATTAATTCATTATTATGATTGAGGAAGTGTGAAAATTTGCAATGTTTTACACAATTTTGGAAATATTTGATATAGTTTGGCGGCCATTTTATTTTTCCGCCATCTAGATTAATCTGAATCTCACCAAAACAGTCCCAAAATTAATTTTGGAAGTTTTTCATAAAATGTGACCAAATTTTAAGAGTCGATGCCTAACCATTTTGTTTGGGCAGCCATTTTGAATGAGTGAGATCCAAAATATTTACTGTTACTACTTAATTTCGTGTCCAGGGGACCTGAAGGTTTTCAACAATATTGGGTCGGAGTTTTTTTTTTTTTTTTTTTTTTGAGGGGGTGCCCGTGAGGTGTCTCTGGCCGGTGGCTTATGTAGTATCACTTGAGAAACTATGTACCTAGTACAGAAGACACTATATCGCTTCCATATTGGTATGACTAAACATGCAGGTACGGTGACAACTGTGTTCAGCGCGGTTCTTTGTCCGTTATTATGAAATGTGTGTGGCATTTGGAGAAGACAATCATGACTCGGTGGTAAATCATGAGCAGAGCCTGGAGACATGCTGTGCTGACACTCCGCTCTGTTAACTTGTTTAGCTTACGAACTATCAGGACAGACTGAAATAATATACGTTTTGTGGTCAAGTATGTACCGACATATTTAACTCAGACATATTGGCCCACACTTTCAACAGTCGATTCATTCATTATATGTTAATAACATACCAAGAAAATGCCAACGTTAGGATATCATGCAGACATCATTCATCATAACAGTGGGATATAAGAATGTTAAATGATCAATAGCGAACATCTCTCCGTCAAAACCACATTCATTGGAAACATTCAAATTTAGAAGACATATGTGTCCTTTTCATCCTCGCTTTGTCACCCTCCTTTAAAAAGATTCCGTCATCAAATAAGAACCTGTCAGCATAGATTTAAATAAATTTTTACACCAGGGCTTTCTTTTTTCTGTAACTTGGGGCCCAATTTTGATTGTTGAAATTACCCGAGGCCCCGTTTTCATCATTAACTGAACAATGAATAAAAGTCACACATTAGAACTTAACCATAAAAGACAAGATTCGTTTATTCCATTTGTGTCGGAGAGATAAAATGGCATTAGAAAGGAATGGTAGAAATAATACTTATGTAATTCGTTTGGTTATTTTCTGACCGAATTCGCGACCCACTGGTACTAGACGATAGTCCGCGGTCGATCGTTCTAGTCTCGTCAAGAAGTATTCTGATAAATTGCAATTATTTATCCATTCTCCTTTCTCGAGATGATTTTTCATGTAAGCAACCCAAATGGGAACCTTGGCCGTACGCAGAAATTTTTCGGCAGTGCTAAGGGGCGGGGGAACAATGACAAAAATAGAGCGTCGCCATCAGTTGGCGTTTAGTGTATGGAGGGAAGACTATGTCAAAACTGCTTCCCATAGTACTCAAAAGGGCTCTTTACGTGGCCTTACTCAGTAACTAGTGTTGTCTAATCATAATCTTTATTTTAAACTATTTACGGCAAAAATCAATGTGATGAAAAGCTATTTTGAAAAATTCGGGAAGGCGAAGTGGGGCTTCCCCTACTGCCCCACGCTGCGTGGGGCCATGAGCGGGAACTTGAAAGACAAGCATAGGGATTACATCATAACCAAAACTATATGTCAGGTCTTTTGCTCTTGTTGAAAGTTTACACACATTAGGCATTTTCTTTCATTACCTTTTACTTTTGTTCGTACTGCGACTGCTGACAGAAATTAGCGTTTACACTGTAAAAGTGGCACCCTGTCGTTACTCTCAGAATGATAGACTGAGAAAATTGTTTGCACGTATCAATATGAGTGGGCGGCATTTGCTAGCTTAAAGGGGATACTGCATCCTCCAAATCAGAGAGTTGCTAGCAACTCTCTGTCCAAACATATTTAGGAATATCCCACAGTCCTAAATACAGTTGATAACTGCACTTTGATTGACATTCATTCAAACAATACAATTTCATTTTGGCTGGTCAACAATGACTCGTGCAGTCAGTGTTGTGTTCCCAATAAAGCCCACACACTGTGCTTTACAATATTTCTTCGAGAAATTTAAACTCAGTGCAGGCTACTGTGGCTCTGTCTTAGAGGTGTACTAGACAGGAGGTTTGGTTTAACTTGGAGGAGGGGCTAGATGTTAACTTAGAAGGGAGGGTCGTTACTGTCTCGGGTAAGCTTAGAGAGCCTTGAAAGTTTATACAGCACACATAACAACCATTCACAGAGATGAATGCAAGTTTCTCAGGAAGCTTGGACTGTGCAGTTTCTCTTAAAGGCAATAGGGAGTCGTCTCAAAATTTGCTTTGAAAAAATCGGCACACTCTTGCAGCTTCTCCCCACATTGCATTACAAGCACCTCTGATGATTAAACATAACTGTTACAAACAATAGGTAGAGCAAGGAGAAATTTCCTTGAATTTCACAATTCACTAACAAAAATATTGTCACATGATCAGAATAGGCCATTCATAGACTAGAATGACGGGGCATACTAACTCTGATTGGGGTGACTGCATTTTCCCTTTAAACATAACAAACAGAAAACGTCATATTCAAAGGGGGAATCGTCTCATCCCAGACACTTCCAATTCTCCCAACTAAGTTAGTTTTAGCTGTACCCATAACTGTCTCTAAATTCTCCTTGTGCAGACACAAACATACTTAATTACTTAAGGCCATACCCTGGTGAGTATACAAGGCCATATGTGTAATCAAAACACTCTCTGTACATGCTGTGTAATATGAGCTGCTCTGCATCTTTTGAATTTTTTAACTCTGATGTCAATCAAAGAGTAGTCACCAACTGAGACTTTTGCTTACCCCCAAGTAAAAGTCATACTTGGGGTGATTCAAATCCCTCAATTTCACATTAAACCCTCCTCTGCTTATTTGTCAAGAGTCTGCAAGGGTCGAAGGGGGATGACGCGATAAGGGGGTGGGGGTGACAGGACGCTTCGTAGAATACTAACCAGATGGAGTAGAATCCTCCATCAGAGAGGACTGCTCAGGGTCCCCTTATTTCTTCAGTTACAGGCTGGTTGCCAATGATGGGTGGGGAGGTGATGGTCGTGACAATTCCACTCACTTTTATGCCCCTATGTTTTATCACAGCTTTGATTACAATTGCATAAGCTTAATGCGGGAACCAAACAACTGGACCTTCAAACAAACTTCCATCACTGTTGACGCTCTGGCCTTCCTAATCAGCTGTTCCTCTTCTATAGCTTTACCTATGGATGTACATTAAAGGGGATATGGCACCCGAAACCATGCAGTTGCTAGCAACTCTCTGCCCAAACATATGTAGGAATACCCCCACAGTTCTAGCCTGAGGTACAGTTGGTAACTGCACTTTGATTGACATCCATTCAAACAATACAGTTTCACTTTGATTGGTCAACAAGGACTTGAACAGTCTGGTGTTACACACACTGTGCTTGACAATATTGCCTAGAGCAATTTAAACTCAGTGTAGGCTAGTGTGGCTCTGTCTAAAAGGTGTACTAGATAGGAGGCTTGGTTTAAATTGGAGGAGGAGCTACAAAAAAAAAATTAAAACCTCATATTGGGTTAAAAATTCATAAAAACCTAAGACCAATTATTGAATATGGAAGTATTTGTTATTTAACTGTCTCTCCCACCAATATTGACAAACTTGAAAGGATTAATACTGTAGCCAACAGATTAGCCTACAAAATACCACATTATATCTCTGAAAAACAGGTTTTCCTCACTACACACTCACAAACTATCACTGATCGAATTACTGATTTAAATAGTAAACTCACACGCTCTTATATCTCCTCAGATCAACTCGCAATTAATACTGTAATTAAACTCCTTACTACCCACCCAAAATATAACCTTAAAACTCCTCTTGATATTTTAAATTATAGGAATTGGGAAGAAGTAGAGCGATTGGTTGAGGGTTGGGGGTTTCCACTTAGGTTAGTTCCCTCTGGCTAGAGCACCTGTGAGTTATGACCTGTTTTCTTACAGGGAAACGTGTAGTCAGAGGGAGGGGGTGTAGGCTAAATTAGTTTCTTTCCTATGGGGATTCCAGACCAATACGTTCTGCTCTTTCCAGCATCTCCCCCTCTGTCATATTACTCCATTTTCCTCCAAAACTCTTTTTTATCCAAACTACCGCTAGGCCAAGCTTTCGGCTATTGAAAAACCCTTCTCATAATCCATTGAATTTTTTTAATAGGCCAACTTCCGAAGGAGCGGCGTAAGCCGCTCGAACGGTTTAAATACCCATTAATAATAGTTAACTTAGCTGGGAGAATCGTTACTGTTTGGAGTGAGCTTAGAGAGCCTTTAAAGGTGAGTAAGTAAACTCAAAGACACAATTTCTTGACAGAAACTTCTTCCAAGGAAAATCATTTAAAAGCTCCTTCCATTGCAACGGCCTTAGTTGCCTCCACAGCAGGCTGTACGGCATATTCGAGCCTGTGTTCAGGTGGTTTGTGACGGAAGCCTTAAACAGTTAAAAGGAAACTGAACAAACCTTGTCGGCTCCGCGGGGTACGGCCTTAGGCGATGGGGTTGGTGATATGATGTACCCTACTTAGCCAATAGAATGACTTAAAATAACTTTGTAGCTCAGTCAATCTGAAAGACTGGCTTCGGCTTTGTTAATTTGTCCTGGTATGGTACATTCTCAAGTTTCAGAGAAATAGAAACCTAAGACTGAAGGGCACTATATGCTGCATATTACATTCTCAGGTTACAGGGTAACCTTACACTAAAGGGTATTATATTGAGGGACCGTACGGGGAATGGGGACGCTCACACCAACTTTTGAATGCACGCTTCCTTCGACTTTGAAATTTGCAAATGAAAGAACAGTGCCATTAAACAATTGAATATCGTTGATTAGTCAAAGATATTCAACGTAATTTTCACTGCTTAAACTACTGAAAACCCCATTCCAGGACCACATGCACAAAATTTCCTAAATTAGTTTAGGTGAAAAAGTATATCTGGAGTTCCGTTGGACTGACGCAGGGACTGCCCCAGGAAGTTCCTCGAGGGGAGGGGAAGACTCAGCCCATGGGTGAACCCCCCCCCCCGTCAAGGCGAAGGGTGGCCGGAAGGTTGGCGAAAGTGAAACCTTTCGGTACGAATTTAATTGATCTGTCTCTGTTGACTTAAAGACATACACTCGTCACCCCAAAGTACTTTTTTGTGTGGGATGTCAAAATTCTCAATTGGTGACTGCTCTAAAATTGACTGCAAATTTTGAAAATTCTAAAATACAGAGAAGCTCACAATCCACACAATGCAGAGAGAGTGCTGGGATTACACATTTTAGCCTTGTATGCTCACCAGGGCATGGCCTTCAGCAATAAAACAGGTTTGTTTTCACAAGCAAGAGCTTAAAACAGTTGTGGCAGGGGCTATAAGTACCTTAGTAGGGAGAATTGGAACTGCTGGGATGACGAGATTAGACCTTTTTCAGCCTGGCTGTCCTATAACTGCATGTACAGCATGAAAGTTCCCATCTCACAATCTACTGTCTTCGAAGGACAAGCCAAGCCTTGAGCCTCGCATATCGACTATTGTGTGTCGTCCGTCTGGAATAATCCAAATTCTACTTGACCGGTTAATAAGTTCCATTCAAGCTTCAAAACCATTTAATCCTGACATTCTTCTGCATCGAGCAAATGAAGGTATTTAAAGTCTTACCTACGTCATCCCAGGTGGCAGCTCCCTTATTTTTCGCTTTCAATGCAAGTTGGACGGAGTAACAATGCATCTTTAATCGGATAATTCAAGTCCGAGGTCGCCGTTCTTTTATGTGTAAACAATTGTGAATAAACTTGGAGAGCTAGGAACGGACGCGGTGAATAAGACGTATCTAAGAAGGACTACAATTCATGCAAAGCGTGAATAAAGTTTGCTGCAGTAACTTTAATCTTATCGTTTGTCCACTTCCGTTCTTGTCACATAACACCAGGACATTACGTTATCCCAAAGGTGGACGAGCACGGAAAAATCGTAGTTGAGATCATTGAAACCACTCAAATAGCAACTCCCTGTTGAAACGAGGTGTGGTCATGTGTGAAAATACCTATTTTGATCATGTGACAATATTTTTGTTAGTGAATTGTGAGATTCAAGGAGAATTCCTCATTGCTTTACCTATTGTTTGTAATAGTTATGTTCAAAACGTCTTGTAATGCAATGAGAGGAGAATTGCATGAGTTTTCTGATTTTTTCAAATCAAATTTTGGGGCGACTGCCTATTGCCTTTAAGCTCTTGCGTTTCCCAGCGGAAGTCTATTTCTCCTGCACCTATATTTGGCTGCACTCGTAATACCACATGTAGGCCTTCGTGAAGAGTTGAAAATTAGACACCTGCTACGAAGGTTACTTGAAGCAGGGTGAGTGCTAACCTTTCCAAGGATTACAAAGTTTAGCGTTCAACTTCATCGTTATCGCGTGTACCAGGCGGAATCTAAAGAGCCGTTACGTAGACCAGGGTCAGCCACACTACTGAGAAGCTCCGTGCTCGCGATCGTATGCTAGGGACTCTCCTTGTTAACTCCACGATTTTTGGTGGAGTTCCAGCTTTTCTCTACCCCGCGGAGCGAACTATGTTTGCTCATGTCCTCCATTATATGCCGCATAGCCTCCTACGTAGGCAAGCTTTTCGTCTGCAGAGGGGGATGGCCTCCAGGACTTTCCTTAGTAGCACTGGTCATAGACTTTTCCCCCATTTTGCGTAGAAGTTAATTAATTTGGTCCCACCTCGTATGTTTAACACCCTATAGATTTACGTACGTACGTACGTACGTACGGCCAGTTTCGCATGTTACATCCATGGATATCCTACCCCAGGAATCATCAAACCATTCGTTATTACTTGCTTCTCAATCATCGAAGAAATTTTCACAGTAAGGTACTTCAAGTAGGCTACCACTCTTATAAATCCTACGCACATAGTTGGCATGCATGTGAAAATAAGTTTGTTACAAGCTTTTTCTGTTTCTCGAAAAAACAGAAAAGATAAAGTCAACTATAGACTTGTGGGTCGAAAAGTGAAACTTGAGTAAAATTTTTCTGCGCTCGAGTGGATCGTTTTGTTTTCTTTGACCCGAAATTTGTTGAAAGATTCAACAGTAAATTTGGCATATCGACTTTCTTCGTGTTTGTGTTTCAATACTTCCTTTGTCACATGTGTGTAAATCTCGTGCTTGTTTTGCAGTCAACTTGGTAATCGACCTCAGTACAAACAGACGAGCTGTGTCAATTACCAGGGAGTTAACTCTCCGTGTCAACAGTGACAGTGATACGTGCGTTCCTCTTGTTCAGCCACCACATCAAAACCGCGGGTAATCTAACTCATACCGGAGAGATGCCCGGCATTGGCTTCTATCGCCTTCTGCATCGGTTTAGGACCCCTCCCTTTCAAGGAGACTCTTTGTGAAACTTGGAGGAACTGTTTTGGCTTTTGTTTGAAAAGAATACTGTACCTCTCAAGAATGAAATTTCAAAATTTTTGCAAAAGGCTATTCTTATGCGGATTTATACTGACGATGCTGTGTTCGATGCCTGCTATATTCCAACAGATGATTATACCAACACTGTATTCAAACCAGATTTATATCGGTAAGTTGTCTCCAGTAGCCATTCATAAGGGTACTTGTAAATTTGCAAGGGGCGTACTGTACTACCGTTTGTATATTGCTATTAGATTCACAGAGGACAACGCGGCAAACTTAGCATGTAATTATGGGAGGCGGATGTTTTCTCGAGGCGAATGAGAAATTTTCTGTAGTATTGTCCACACATGAATATTGAAAAATAATACCCAGTGTAAGGATTAGGTTACAGAGGCTAGTAGGGTAAAAAGTCTTGCGTGAGAGAGAAGTACTCATCAGGGATATCATCCCTTCTGGTATACCAAGCCCGTAGCCGGGATGAGGGGAGCAGGGGGGGGGGGAGAAACTACAAAATACCACCGCTACGGTAGAAAATACCTTTGTTGAAAACGAGGAGTAGTAGCAGTAGCGGTCCCTTGCAGGCTTGCAACATGCTGATATAAGAACGAGTCGACATATCTTAGTATAAAGCTTCTAGATCTAGAGTCCAGGTGCCACGACCAAGTTTGCAGCTATTGGCGTAGCCAGAGGGGGATGGTCAGGGGGGACGGGTTCATGCCCCCCAATCAAATTCTAAAAAGAAAAAGAATTTTTTTATAATTTTTTGTAATGGAACAAAAATTGATTTCAAATGATGCTAAATGTTGCACCAGATTGCATCTGATATGGTACTTAAATATTCAAAGGGGGAGGGGGACACCCCCTTAGACCTCCCCCTATAGGCCGGCAATCAGGCCCGGCAGTTGGCCTCCTCCAAACAAAAATCCTGGCTACGCCACTGTTTACAGCCGCGTGGTCACATTCAGGGGACACAACTTTGAGGGCTGCTAACGTACCGATACGTTTTTGGGGGAAACTGGATCAAACCTAAACTTCACCATCTAGACCGGGTGGAGATTTCACAAATGAGGTCAAAATGGTGATAGCACATACAAGTGTGAAGATAATGGAACTCGAAAATTAGACTTTTTCACAATTAAAATTTTGTGAACGAGAATAGACAATGGGCAAATTTAGTCCATGCATACAATTGTGGCAGATGTTCCGCCATGTACGGTTTAGTACCTACAAAGACTATGAATTCCAGCAAGCTTAGCTAAAGGGTTAGAAGCATCGAAATATTTCGCTGGTGGTCCAAGGCAATATTTTGTATGTAAGTTCACGTGTATTAATTCAAAGCATCACTGGACATCACACATCAGTGCTGTCTCATAATTATATAGCATGCTGACTTAAAGGGGCTTATTGAGTTGGTTCACAAAATTCATAATTTTTTCACAACTGTTGAGATTCACTCACATCTTGATGG
>WURT03049645.1:0-14336 GCA_009936505.3 Holothuria glaberrima
ATTTCTATTTTATTTAATGTGCAGTTTCATTTTTTAACATGAGTTATGGCATACAAATGTTTCTTTTATTTTTGTTCCTTTTATTTTTTTTGAAATTGCTCTTTCAGGTAGGAAAAGGCGAAAAATTTCACATCAAAAATGTATTTTTTGGTCTAGGGGGTAGGGAGAGGTGCACAGTCCAAAAATTGTTCCACCCCCCCACTTTCATATTGCTTCCTACGCTTTGGGAGGGCGACACCCCTCCCCTTGACCCCTCCTCCAGGCCGGCAACCACACGACGTACTACATGGTAACCCGTTAGAAAAATCCTGGCTATGCCACTGTAAGCACTATTATTATTACCCCCATTTTATAGAATTGATTCAGAGCTTCCAGAAGCCTATACAGGTATCTGCCAGCCTTAGATGCCCTTTTATGCAAAATGAAGCAAAGGGAAATTTGGGTAATAGTCACAGAATGTTTCTGTTTACTCCATGCACGTATTTTGGCGTAAAAAGCTATCCCGAATAGAAGGCAGTACAGTTGCCAAAAAGGGGGGGGGGCTTCAGGAGATTTGTTGTCAACGTATCTTTCTCTTAGACAGCATAGTCTCCTCTTTCACCTAACCATATATGATCAGCTCCGAAAATATCCCAAAGATTGCACCATGTTGCATCTAATCAACCTTAGATTAACAAAAAATTTCAAAGGGGAGGGAACACCCCCTCCCCAGAATACCTCCTCCCCTTCACCTCTTCCCTCCTGGTCATACCAAAGACTTTAAAAATGGAACCTACTGTCATTGTGCTTGGTGCTCAGCATAAGCAATGGAGTAGGGAAAACAAGCCAGTGAGCCACAACTGGAAAAAAGGCTGTGGCCGGCCCGACTTAAACTAATTGGTTACAAACTGAGCCGTAAAATCTCATCTAAATAACTTTACTGGCGACCCACCTGGTGGGCGAAAAACTGTTGTGACAAATTTTAGGTTCGATTCTCTCCAATCTTAGGTGTTTTAAACGGCCATCCTTTTCTGGACCTCAGTCCTAGCTGCCTAGTATCCATGCATGGTGAGGGTAAGTTGGATTTCATTTCGTGCGACGGTCTTCCCTAAGAAACCACTCCTCTGAAACTGTTTAGTCCTTCGCCTGCGTTTTTTACATAGAGTAGGAAGCTGTTCGAGACTGAGGGGCCGAACATTGTTTCGAATTGCCTTTCTGGGGAAGGACATCTAAGGGGAGGGTACCCCCTCCCCTTTGGAAAATTTTTGGATATTTGAGGGTCCCTAGATGCAATTTGGTGCATCATTTTGGACAATATTTTGAGGTAAATTACTGCAAATTTTTGACATTTTTTACAGAAGAGACAAATAAGGGGTTTTCGTCCTTGGATCTAGGGGCGGAAGCATAGTTCCGCCACACCACATTTTTGACTGGGGGCCCCAGCCCCCCGCTTCATACGCCTATGTAATTTAACATTTGATCACTTCCAAAGATCAGTTTGAAAAGGTGATCAAATCGAAAAGCAAGAGAATCGTCTTATGCAATTTTAAGTTTGGCTTTTTTAGAGAAAATATTTTGTTAGCTGTTTTGTTTTTGCTTCTCTTAGGGCAGAAGCAACATATCGAAAAGTGAGTAGGGGAAGGGGAAGGGGCACAACATATGAAGGGCACTCTTCAAAGTCCCGGATGTGCATACTTGATATGTATGCATGTATAGGTACATTTTTCATTTTCAAAAGGTGCACATTTCACCATTTTCATAAAAGTGGGGGCACCTGTCCCCAGTGTCCCTCGCATAGGCGTAAGAAGCTGTTCGAGACTGGGGACTAAACCTTTTTTAGGATCGCCGTCCTGGGGAGAGGTCTAAGGGGAGGGGGTAGCCCCTTTGGGAGAAATTTTGAATATTTGAGGGTCCTTAGGTGCAATTTGGTGCATCATTTTGGACAAATGCAAATTTTTTACATTTTTTACAGATGAGACAAATAAGGGGTTCTTGTCCTTGGAAAGTGGGGGGTTGAAGTATACTTCCGCCCCCACAAATTTCGCTGCGAGATGGCGCCCCCAGCCCCCACTTCCTATGCCCTTGGTCCTTCGGTTCATACGGACCTATCTCCGTGGTTTCTGTTTTGATTTGTTTCTGTTTTGTTTTCTCTTTCTTTCACGAGTGTTTCTGCAAATATTTTCAAACCGTCACGTTAATGTTATGGTCACAGTTTTTAGTAAGACATCGATCCATTATAGGTAATTGCACGATTAGGGGGTTTGAGAAACTCCAGCCTGGGTGCGGGTCTAATCGTGGAGCTAAATGACGTCTTACAGATATGAGGCTGTCATTAGTCAAATCCAAATCAGTGAGTTACTGTTATAATGACCATACTAGTGGTCTATCGAGACACGATTTGTGCGTGGGGGGTGGGGGAAAGGACAAAAATCATCCGACAGATTATTATTTCAAAATCACAATTTTAATGCTAATTCTGTTGTTACAGGGGTCAAGGTCTCGATTTTGGTTTGAAAGTGATATTATATGCTGTTACAGAAAGAGTTAATAATGAGGAACTTAATATATTCAAATTTTGCGCATATACGCGAAAACTACCATTTTTTTTGGGGGGGGGGGTTGCAGTGAACAGGGTGTATGTCATGACGTTTATGTGGTTTTTTCATGACCCTCATTTTAGGGTTTCAGGTCACAAAACACAAAATTGACGACCCTATTCCGAGCTCTCAATTGACGATGCATGCGTTGAGGAAAATTTCAATTAAGGTGACAAAAATCACCCAGAGAGTGTGGAAGATTTGTGGATAGTACTTGCCCCTTATCCCTCCTTTAGACACGGAACATATTCGGGAAAGCCACCCGTTGGGTAACTCTTACCCCCACTCCTGACAAGAGGGATAAAAAATATTAATCTCATCTGGAATTTCTTTCATGACGATAACATGACGAAAACTCTGGGGGACAAATATTTGTGTAGCCTACGTAATATTCCTAGAAATTTCAAAGGTCTTCAAATTCTCAAATGTTTACTTTTAGATCCTGATTTAAACCGTTGATGGTATCTTAAACTGAAAGTTAGCAAGAAACATGCCACTTAGGCATTTACAGTTTTATTCATGGATTTCCTTCTGACAGAGGCAACAACAAAACGAAAGAGTCAAAACAGCTTAGTCATTTTGGGATCATTTCCAAGGCAAAGGAAGCGGAGGGGGAGGCTGGGGCCCAGCCCCAGCGAAAATTGTGGGGGCGAAAGCATGCTTTAGCCCCCACTTTCCAAGGACGAAAACCCCTTATTTGTCTCTTCTGTGAGAAATGTCAAAAATTTGCAGTAATTTACCATAGAATTTGTCCATTTGCATCTAAGGACCCTCTAGCATCTTACAATTTTCTAAAGGGCTAAGAAATGTCAAATATTTGCAGTAATTTTACCTTAGAATCTGTCCAAAATGATGAACCAAATTGCATCTATAAGGACCCTCAAATATCCCAAAATATTCTAGAGGGCTAAGAAATGTCAAAAATTTGCAATACTTTACCTTAAAATCTGTCCAAAATGATGCACCAATTTGCAGCTAAGGATCCTCAAATATCAAAAAATTTTCCAAAGGGCTAAGAAATGTCAAAAATTTGCAGTAATTTACCTTAAAATTTGGAAGAGTTTGTACGAAGCAATACCTAAAAGGGGTGCCGTCGAAGCGCGCCGAAGAAAAAAGCCTCGAGACAGTGTTTGAGACATTTAATTTGCAGCCTATTGTTTAGTTTTAAATGCAATATTGTTCATTACATCAAAAATTTTCCTACTTTCACCAGGTACCTGTTCTTTCCATAGAGCAGGATATATGAACCTATATCCTTCTCTGCGGTTCTTTCTTTCATGTTTCATTATTTTAATTATGTTAGTTATTTTTTCTTAAATTTAACGGCTTTCGCCAGTTCGCGGCCGTTCTGGACACTTTCTTGAGAAAATCCTGCTTCCCCAGTCGTATAATGTTCCTACGCACGGCAGAACAGCAGTATTAATGAGACATTTATATATATTAAGCTCATGCGAAGTATGCCGAAAAATTGACCGAGAATTGCGATTCCCTATACATGGGTAGTTAGGATTTGAGATTTTGTTTGCAAGGATCATGATGCATGTAATGACGTATATAAGTACTTTCAATGACCCTTATTTCAGAGCTTCAAGTCACAATAGTGTGGCGCTTAGCAAACGCCCATGCTTTGAAAGAAATTTTATGGTGTCTGAGAAAATTTCAATTGTATCAGTCAGTTTCCTGTGGGGGTGCGGGCGAAGCGCGCCGAGAAAAATCTTTCTAGCATTACTATGGTATTTGCTATCAATGTTTTCTTTTATTTAACATTGCAAGAATGAAACATTATAGACTATTGAAAATTCTCTTACAGTTTCTCTGGCCTCGCTTCCTTTCGCTCATTTCCCTTATTTTTTAGGCTCTGGAAAAAAGTGAGGGGGAAAGTGCCCAGCTTGCCCCCACCCGTAATCCCGCCTATGTATATAACATTTTTTTCGGCTTGAAACAGAGGGTACGATAAATATCCATTTAATACATACATGTTCAGGTAAACTTGATAAAGGGTCATTCACAGAAAGAAATTAACGGTATTCACTTAATAACATTCTGATCTCTCGAATCAGAAACTTTACGGTTCCCCTTTTTAAGGCAATCAGAACACTTAACCCTTTTCTAAACATTTTACAATAGACCTATTTACTTTTTAGGAAATACTTCTGACAGTTGTCATAGTATCACGTTGCAAAGCTTGGAAATAGCCATTGCCGGTGATCTAGGGGGTACTTTGGCCAAAATTTTCTTTGTTATCTCGCGCCAACTGATGGTGGAGCTCCGTTTCCACTGACTATATCCCCCACTTTCAAAGACGTATCGCATTTTCATTGTATGTCCAGGGAGCATTGTATGTCACAGCTCCCTGGTATGTCCATACTGGCATGAATTACTACCACCAAATGTTATATAAGACTACATAGGCGTAGGAAGCTGTTCGAGACTGGGGGGGGCTGAACCTTGTTTCGGATCGCCGTTCTGGGGGAGGGGGAAGTTTATTGGATATTTGAGGGTCCTTACATGCAATTTGGTGCATCATTTTTGAACAAATTTTAAGGTAAATTACTGCAAAGTTTTGACATTTCTTACAGACGAGACAAATAAGGGTTCCTTTTGGAAATTTTTGGATATTTGGTGCATCATTTTGGACAAATGTTAAGGTAAATTACTGCAAATATTTAACATTTCTTATGGAAGAGACAAATAAGAGGTTTTGGTCCTTGGAAAGTGGTGGTGAAGCATACTTTCGCCCCAAAAAATTCCGCTAGGGGCTAGCGCCCCAGCCCCCGCTTCCTACGCCCTTGTAAGAATACCAAATGCAACCCTAGTAAAATTTCTTTTGATGTGAGATCTAGCACTTCACCTTTTCAAAAGGATCTCAAATATTTAAATAGGCTATAAGTAATTGTCAGTTCTAACGAAGTTATGAATATTCATCCTGTATGTGTTCAGTATCCCAACAGGTCAATGTCTTCATTCTATTTTCATGACTCTGTCTATGTGTTCATTCTGTTTGAATGACTCTGTCTATGTGTTCATTCTGTTTTCATGACTATATCTTTGTGTTCATTCTTTCGTTCCATGGTCACTAGCTTTGATGAACAGTAGTTTTTTGTTTCTGGTGTGCATCATACTGTCATATGTATCATATATTTGGTCTTTGCGTAAATTAATTTTGTCAGTTACGCGCATGTGTGATTGAAAACGTAGGGACGCGTAAGGAGTTTGTTACTTGCAAGAAGTTAATGACACACATGTAGACAAAATTAAAACACAGCCATAATTCATTCTTTTCATAGAGATAACAAAAAAAAAAAAAATTGAAGGACTAAATCTCCTAAGACCGCCAAGTGAATTTGACACTTTGTACTTACAGAAACTTGTGATGAAATATTACAGCTCTTGCAGAATGGGGGTTTTCAGCTCTTTTTACGGTTGGCTGAATAAATATCAATCATTCAATCAATCGATCAATATACGCAGATATATACACAAATTGCTAGATTGCCTCAAGAAGTCATTAAGTATATGCATATGTGCGCTAAGCGTGCTAATTTCACCTGCCCAGTGACAATTTTCTTTTTCTCTTGCCATATCATGGGCGTCACCAGTTTGTGTGAAGGAGGAAGTTATTGCGGCGGCAGCGGCAATGCTCGCGCGTACTATAGCGAGCACTACGGCGTGTGGTCCAGAGGCGAAGCCCCGGTGGGGGTCCAGGGGGCAAAGCCCCCGGAAGCTCTGAGGAGTTAGACATTTCAAATGCCTATAATGCGGTGAAATTATCGTCAATATTGCTAGTCTGATAATGCCAAAAATCTGATTTCTTATTCATATAAGAGCAAAACGTGATCCTATTTGTCTTAAAATGACGACGTCACTAGAACGTTTTTCTTTTAAAGTTTGGGGCCTATCATGGGATCCATCGGCTCGGTCAAGGGAACTAATTGGTAGGATCCAGAGGCAAAAGATTCCCTGGACTAAAATCCTCGAAAGCTCGTGGAATATAATGGAATATTCAAGATTAAGGAGGTAAAAATAGCTAACCTCAGATAACAAATCATAGAAATTTTTTAAGTAAACTGAACTCTACAATGCAAAGAAATTTAAGAAAATTGTTCAAATCTGCAAAGAACAGCATCTCTTAACTGCTTAAGTTATCAGGCTCTATATAACAGAACAGTTAGTTTGTGCACAATGTGATTTTACCAATTTACTTCTTTTTTTACTCTCAACTTTTCTCCCACAAGACCTAGAAAATACCGTACATGTCATTTATGCCATTAAAATAGGTAATGAAAAGGTGAAAATTGAAAACGCCGAGCAAAAAATTGGAGGAAGAACAGAAGAAGTTGTTTGAAATTTAGAATAATGGTTGACCCATCACTCAGTTCGATATGTATGTAGAGATAAAAGGAAGTTAATTTTCAGATATCGGTACAACCCTTTCCTAAGCTTGAAGTGCCTTTCGATATGCCAGATTTTTGTGGGATAACTGCCTCTTCATAATACTATCCGATCGAGAAAAAAAAAAACCTTATTTGCTGAAATATCGAACCGTCGAGTCGAAGGTGGATATTTAACACTGATAAGGGGTGTCATGCATTTAGTGCGCTAGGAGTCGAAATCTTGAGAGGGCATCCTACTTAACATTTTTTTTTCATGTGAAGTTATTTTAAAACCCTCAGAACAGTCGACGGCTACAACAAAATCATCACCCTTTTTTCACTGAGATTTTTTAAGTCACTTTGAAATGTCAAGCATGTGCAATTTCGTATTAATATTAATGTACATCCTGTACTGACATGGAGCAGTGTACCCACCAAAATAAACAGAATTCAAGAGATGGACATATTTCTAAGATAGTTTCTATAAAATGATTGTTCCGTTAAAAAAAGAAATGTTTTAAAGGTATTTCATCAAAATTACTTTTCATATTTTTTTTTTTATTTTTTTATTTTTTTCCAAGGACGAAAACCCCTTATTTGTCTCCTCTGTAAGAAATGTCAAAAATTTGCAGTAATTAACCTTAAAGTTTGTCCAAAATGATGCACCAAATTACACCTAAGGACCCTCAAATATCCAAAAATTTTCCAAAGTTTTCCAAAGTTTTCCAAAGGGGAGGAAGACATCCCCTCCCTTTAGACCCCTCCCCCAGGATGGCGATCCGAAACAAGGTTCAGCCCCCAGTCTTGAACAGTTTCCTACGCCTATGTCTAGGGGGTACTAATTTGGCCAAAATTTTCTTGTCAAATATGTCAAATGTCAAATATTTGCAGTAATTTACTTTAACATTTGTCCAAAATGAGGCACCAAATTGCATCTAAGGACTCTCAAATATCCCAAAATTTTCCAAAGGGAATCCTTATTTGTCTCTTCTGTAAGAGATGTCAAAATTTTGCGGTAATTTACCTTAGAATTTGTCCAAAATGATTCACCAAATTGCATCTAAGGACCCTCAAATATCCAAAAATTTTCCAAAGGGGAGAGACATCCCCTCCCCTAAGACCCCTCCCCAGGACGGCTATCCGAAACAAGGTTCAACCCCCAGTCTGAAACAGCTTCCTACGCCTATGTATAAGAGGTCAGGTTTACGATGAAGGAAGTTATGCTTCACGGGTTGGTTGCAATGATAATGGAAGACTTTGTTCGAAGCTATGGTCCACACAGATGTTCCACAGGGAGTAATTACGAAAGAATATTCAAAACGGGTGCGTGCGAAGCTGCGCCACCGAGAAAACAGAGTTATTTAAGACATTTTAATGTGACCTTTTGTTTTCTTTATTTTTAAATGCAGTTATCTTATCCATCACATAAAAGATTCTCCTACTCTCTGCAGTCACCTTTCTTTCTTTTTTATGTTTCATTTTTGTCTATGGTTTGGGACAAGGGCTCCCTTAAGTATTTTAATTCCTGTGAAAATTAAATTTCGGAAATACAAAATTAAAATTACGAAAATACAGGGTAAAGAATAATTTTGTAAGGACATTCAAAGTTATTATAGGTATAAAACACTTTCAATGAAATGAACTAATGAAATGTCGTTATGGGTATTTCTTACACATACATGGCCATGGGCTTCCACAGTCAAAATTCCAGGGAAACGATTTTCAGTGGAGGTTGTATCTCGATCGTAAGGAGTGACCGGGGAAGAGTTTGGCCGGGAGCGACAAAGGCATAGGCTGCGAGCCAAGTGTCCTCCCCGAGAACTTTTCTGAAATGGGAAATCTCCGCATCCCAGACAGGTCCAGTTCTCCCACCTAAGTAAGTTCTAACCCCGCCCACAACTGTCTTTAGCTTCGCCTTGTGCAGACACAAATATACTTTATTGATTAAGGCCCCATGCTATATCCTGATGAGGATACAAGGAACTAATGTGTAACCAAAATACTCTCTGTGCATGCTGGGGGGGGGGGGTAATATGAGCTACCATGCATCTTTTGAATTTTGTAACTGTGATGTCAATCAAAGTGCAGTCACCAATAGAGACTTTTGCTTACTAAGCAAAAGTCATACTTGGGGTTACGAGTATCTGTCTTTAAATCGGATGGCTTTTGCTGCCATTCTTGACCATTTCTAGAGAAGATCCAGTGTGCCCCAGTTTTATTTTAAAATGCTAATAAAAGAATTTTCTTATGATAATTGACCGACTGCATGGCCAAGTGGTCAGAGCCTCCTACTTGCAGCCGGAAGGTCTAGGGTTCAAATCCTGGCCGGGTCATACCGAAGACTTCAAAAGTGGAACCTTCTGCCATTTGCTCAGCATAAGCAATGGAGTAGGGAAAACAAGCCCGTGAGCCACAACTGGAAAAAAGACCGTGGCCGTCTCGACTTAAACCAATTGGTTAGAAACTAGGCCGTAAAACCTCATCTCACTATAACTATCTTATGATCATTGAAAATTGGATGAGGATGGTGGTACACTAGTAACCTGAACAGCAGAAGGGGTTGCGAGGGTTTTGGAGACAGTTATTTACTCGAGCTATTCTACAGGAAGTAATAACGAAGCATTTACACAAAACCTTTCCCACGGACAGCAATACTATCGGCGATGGCGGCTATAAGAAATTTGTTGGGGTGGGGGGGGGGGGCAAAACCAGATCGGAATTCAAGGAGTCTCGGACGCCCCTTCCGGCAGTATCAATAGTCCACTCCGTACGATACAGTAGGATTCAGGTTTTTAAGTCACAATAGTGACAGAGAGTCGACGTCCATGCTTTGAAAGATATTTGTGTACCAAACAAAATTGTCAAGAACATTTGCCCTTTCCCCTCCCAGCTCTGAACACAATATTAGTTAATTTTCATTTTAGGTGCGTGCAAAGCCCACAGAGAAAAATCTTCCTGACATTTTTATGGTATTTGATGTAAATGCTTTCCTTCATTTATCTTACATTGCAAAATTTACAATACAATTGAACAGGACGTCCCCCGTTAATTTTTATGGCCTCGCTTTCTTTTATATCCTTTTTTTTGTTATTTTTTATTACTTTTTAACCTTGAAAACTGTTGGAGGAATTAAGATGTCATCCCTTTTCCTTGGAATCCCACCTATATGCAAAGATGGAAACAATAATAGAAATAAATAATTTCAAGGGACTCGGTGTTAACTGAGATCCGGCCACTGCTCTGAATTGTTTAGCTTTGGGGTTTTGATGTGCTGACTGTCCATTGAAGTGCTGTATGGTCTACCTGCCAAAGTGTGTCATCACCCCTTCCTCTCCTCCATATAGCTTCCTCTCCCATATCTTTCCCGTGATGTTATAGGTGGGGCAAATCCAAGGGTGTAGGAAGCAGGGGACTGGGGCGCCAGCCCCCAGCGAAATTTGTGGGGGTGGAAGCATATGCTTTATCCCCCACTTTCCAAGGACGAAAACCCCTTTTGTGTCTTCTGTAAGAAATGTCAAAAAGCTGTTGTTATTTACCTTAGGATTTGTCATGATGCACCAAATCGCAACTAAGGACCCTCAAATATCCAAAAATTTTCCAAAGGGCAGGGAACAACCCCTCCACTTTGGAAAAAATGTCAAAAATTTGCAGTAATTTAAGTAAAAAGTGTAAAAAATTTGTAGTAATTTGTCCAAAATTATGCACCAAATCGCATCTAAGGACCCTCAAATATCCAAAAATTTTCTCCTCCCCTTTGGAAAAAAATGTCAAAAATTTGCAGTATTTTACCTTGAAATTTGTCCAAAATGATGCACCAAATCGCATTTGAAGGATCCTAAATTGTCCAAAAATTTTCCAAAGGGGAGGGGGACCCTCCTTTTAGACCCCCTCCCTCAGGATGGCGATATGAAACAAAGTTCAGCGCCCAGCCTAGAACAGCTTCCTACGCCTATGTAATATGGGCAAATCCATTTTCGAATCCACGTTGCTCATAGTCATATGGCAGACTGGACGGCACCGTGCTTTCAACCTTTAATTGCTTATGAGGCGTTCCATACCTGTGATGCAATGCCGAACTGAGATTATATCATGATAAAACTGTACTAACCTGCGAGGGTAGAACTCTTTGGCTACTTCCAAAGAAAAGACCTGTATGTAGAGAGCAGATATGAAAAAGTTTATCTGCTACGCGATCGCGAGGTCCGTAATAGTATGCGCACGTGCGTACTTTTACTGTTAACACAATTAGTGTATAATACATTCATACTTACAGACAGTTCCTCCGCAACTGCAAGAATGGCTCAGCAAGCAAGAGATTTTTTGGGAAGGATGGGTAAAGGCCCAGCAGGTCTTTCAACGGGTATTAAACTTCTTTTAGGTGCTGGTGCCCTTGCATACGGAGTTAAGGAATCCCTCTATACTGGTAAGACACTCCTGGGTGAAAAAGTGAAGGTGGCTCTCGCTAGGCTATGTTGTATACCCTTGCGAACACGATAAGCTGTGAATACTAACTGTTAGGATGCCGAACCTAGCCTAAGCCATGACATTACTTTAAGTCTTTAGTTTAGGACTGCCAATCCGCAATGAAAGCCATTAGTCCAACTAAGCTAGCAGGATGTAAACAGCTCTCATATTTTCGTGTAATACGCACATACAGTGTTGAGCGTCATTTAGTTTAGACAAACCTTACAGCATGGATATACAGATATCATTATCAGTGTGGTCAAGCCCTTGAAGTTCAAGTTGAACAGTGCACTGTGTATTTTGGTTGACGTTGCACTCCTCCATCACAGCCCTTGTGCACTGTGTACACATTTTTCACATTCCCCGGCCGTTATGTCCGGGGACCTTTCACGCCCTCAAATGGGAATATTTTCTCACCAAACTGTGTATCAACACACTTTTGCATTTTACATCTGCAGGTAATAGTCTTACCCTGTCAAACTTTCTCTAAAAGATACGATTTGAAGCCAAATTTAGGCTATGTTTTATGGTCAGTGGCAAAGCATGTTCAATTACAGGTATCTTGTGGTTGACTGGTCCTTACACATACGTATTGTATACGTCAGCAGTGCTTTTGGAAGTAGGCCTAGGCCTACGTAAATTTATAGTCCCTGAACGTGACCTTGTAATCCGCTCCTTCTAGTCTCTCCTTACTACGGTTACTGGCTGGTATGTACAAAATTTCAACCGTTTAAGCCAAACCACAAAAAGGGCTTTAAAATGCGATAATATGATTCCTTTGAAAATTTACAAGCACACAATGCTTTCAGTCCTGCTTACATACAATAGTTCCTTTCTTAATGGCTTAAAAAGACCACTTTTGTGGCAAATTTGGGCAAAATAATCCAAACTTGTTGCCGTAAACTTCGAAGTCTTTATCTCTTGCTTAGATGTCACTTCTGCACGTGACCGGAAAAAGCAGACCGTTGACAAAGGTAACAAAAGTGTAATAGCCTGCACAAGTGTAATGTTGCACTGGTTTTCAGGTGATTGTTGCAAACGAATGCTTACTAGCTGTGCGCACCGGTCGATACAATGACACTGCGAAGCCAACTGTTTTCGCTCTTTCTGTGCGATATAAGGTGTACAGTGCACAGTACTCTATGCAAAACGAGGCATCCTAAAGTAGGCAAATTCTTGCCATACTGCTTGATAGGGATGCACCGGATCCAAATTTTTGGTTCCGGCCGGAACTGGATTTTGCCGGATAGTGTTTCAAATCTGGCCGGAACCGGATTTTTTCAATTGTAAAGAGAAACATTAAAAAATAGCACTTTGGGCCGGGGGGGGGGTGGGTTGGGGTGTCAAGGCAGAGGAGCGGTGGTTGACTTCATGATAGTGTTCCAGTGGGTCCCACTGTAGGTAACTAAGCTGATGTTACTTTGTGGGTTCTAGACTAGAGTAATGCAGACAGAAAATTAATTAACAAAGTAAGATTTACTTAATATACTGCAAAGTTCTTTAAAACAAGCAAATCAGTTTTATTGTTCACATTGACAGTGGTTGTAAATTTAACTGTTCTGATGAATGTGACTCAGTTTATGCATATTGTCTAGGAATAATTGACAGAGACTGTGATGTACCAATTAATTAAAAAACTGTTACAGTAAGTATTCATTATAACATTCACAACCACAACTGTGGGTCCTGTGATAAAAGTGGACATTGGCTAACTTTGAATGTCTACAAGTGGACTTAGGCTAACTTTGAATGCCTTCATTGTTAACTCCACTTATTTTGGATATACCTTTAAAGGCTGTAAGACCATTAGACCAAACAATGGATTTTGTGTCAGTGTCAGTGCCACAATTACCTACACAACACTTTAATGAGACAATTTCCTGCTTTTTACATGTCCAGAAAAATTTTGGAAAGGTTTTAAATCCATCTGTGAAGTAATCTCTATCTTTTGTTGATGGAGGTAATCTTGGCTAGAATTTGAGAAAAATCCCACAGGATTTCTTCAAAGATCCGGCCGGAACTGGAACCTGATATTTTTTCATTATCCGGCCGGACCCGATATCCGGTGCATCCCTACTGCTTGACGTCTGATCCAAAACAAGATCACGTGTGAAGCTGCCTTAAGGGAAGAACTGCACATTGACTTCACGTTCCGAGCAGAATTATTGAGCTAAAATTCACGACTTTTCGGATTCTTTTGAAAGATAGAGTGTTAGGTAAATGTGATGCCATAGATCATCTGTGTTTTGTTCCGTCATATCCGAACTCCTTCCCATATACATTTCTTTCTTGTTGCAAATCTATCATGATTGAAAAAAAAGCACAAACTACCCTATCATTAAATACTCCTGAATATTATCCAAAGTTCTCTAGGCCTAAACTTTCACGGTTATTTCCTAAATTTGTCGATAATGGTTCGCCTCTTATCATTACTTATCTCCCAGATACATACTGTACAGGTATCAGCATTAATATGAATGAGTTTAAAACATGGACTTTCATAAAATTTGAAAACTTTCTGCAAATTGGAAGGACTAGCATTTTCTGCGAGCATTTGTGGCAGTTGCACTAACTGGTAGCTGCCAATTCTTACATAACTTCGGGTTTGTTCAACTGCCACAGCTGCTTGTAGAAAATGCTAGCCCTTCCACTTTTCAGAAAGTTTTCAAATTGTATGAAATTCAACATTCAAAATTGGTTTGACGTATTAATGCTGGTATGTAGCTGCATGATAAAAGGCAACCCATTAGCAGGGTTTCCCCTGGGTTTTTGAGAGTGTGAGGTGGTAGCCTGTTAGAGAAGATGTAAGGCACTGAAGGCGCCATGGGAGCGCGAAGCGCTCCCAACATTGGCCGGGGGTCCAGGGGCCCGCCTTAGGGCCCCTGGTGGGGTCCAGGGGCAACGCCCCGGTGGGGGTCCAGGT
>WURT03049655.1:0-14336 GCA_009936505.3 Holothuria glaberrima
CTCCAGCAGTGTAGCGTGTAAAGTGTTCTCATATGGTTATACTGCAGTCAGTTGTTGTTTTCACTCCAAAGTTGCTACGGAAACGAAAAGACCCGGATGACCGACCGACCCCATACTCCCAGTTTCCGTAATTCCTTGAGTGCATTTAGCAATGATTGGAGTCTCCTATACGGTCTATACATTGCTTGACATTGCAAGTTTCGCACGGTGAGACAGAGAAGTTTGGGGCTATCAGACTACTGAACGCCGAAAAGAACAGAAGGAAACATCATGTATGTCAAAAAAATTCATCAAACAAACTACATCTACCCTCTCTTATTAATGTGTGAACTCAATTAAAATGGTAACCATAGTAATGTGCTGCACGTCCGATGAAAAAGATCACTTACTCAAGTCAGATAATCTACGTTTTTCGACCTTTTTTAGAGTCCAAAGGTTGATACAAAGCCTTATCTCTCCTTGTGGTGGGCCTCCAATTTTCGAAGACCCTTATCTTTTTGAATGCCTCTTTTCTCGTAACTGTCATGATGAGCTCCGGTTCTGCTAGACTAGACAAGAAAATGTAACAACCTTTGACTCTACTTAGGGCACTGGTCGGAGAGACTCCCATTACTGAAAAACAACTTGTCAGTGATGAACGTATCACATGCCTTTCGCAGATCACACTTTACAACCTATAGTGTAACGGATTAGCACGCTCTTAGTGAATTCTGAGAGGTTCCCCTCAAATTTTTGTAAAGTTCTCCGAGGGGGATATAATTCGTATCCCATTAAATGTCTCAGCACTTGAGAGATGTTGAAAAGTGAGCTCCATCGATGAAATCAATAAATTTCGTTCGTGAAGATGGCAAAATACGTCGTCAAATCTAACTTTCACACGTCTAGACGAGAATCCTTGACAAGTGATGGTCTGTTTATAACATGGAAGTACTACCTCCGTGTTGGTACTCCCATCTTTATAGCATTCTAATCTAACATTACAGCAGCAAAAGAGGAAACTGGTAATCGTTTGGAAAATTACAGTATGGGGTGGGAGCAGGCAGTTATACTTCGCCGAACACAAACTTTCTACATAGGCATTCCAAAGTTGTGTTTAAGGCATTGTCTGGTGGCATTTTGCAGGCGGTCTTATATGAAAGATAATAAAAAAAAAATAATTACATGTAATAATTAAACTGTTCCATACTTACTGTAAAGCTAATAAAGTTATGAAATATTCAATGTAGTGATATCAACATTATAAACAAAAACAAAAGCTACATCTCAGTAATCAGTTTGCCCAGATGACATCACAGACTCCCCATCATTCACTGGGGAAGTTGAAACAGAACCATATATACAGAAAGATATAGAAAGATAGACGCAGCACACTCAATCTTCTGTTCCCTTCTTCAAATTCAGATTTAAACCGTTCTGCAGGCAGAGGTTTCATGCAAATTAGCTTCCCTGGGCGATGGGGCATCTTGACACCGCCCAACGCTTCAGACGCTTCAGACTACCAAAATTTAACATTTCCCCTCTCGAATTTGAGTGGAACCTACTGTTTAGCACAGTAACTATATGGTCACTCGTAAGTACTCAATGCGCGAAACTTTACGTTGGATACAAAATGGCGTCGATTCGTGTAGTTGTCGCAACTCTCTGTGTATATGGCTCTGGCTGAAAATGTAGCATTTCTTCAATAAGTTTTATCGTCTAAATGAAAGATGCCATTGAGATGGGGTTTTCACTACCTAACACAGAAATTTTTTCTTTTTAAAAAAAAAACATCAAATTTATTCACCAGTACATGCTTTTAAAACGATTTCTTTTACCTGTTTACAGGAGATTCGGCGTACAGCAGTGACATTACTAGAGCAGTTGACACCCGTGAGGATCCTTCCTTTTCCCCTACCCCCTTGCAGAGAAAGCTGTCACATGGGAAGGGTCTAAGGACGAGATTTTCTATCTCTTTGAGAGATATTTTTCAATGTAAGACAGCTATAGGCTAGATGTAGAATGGTGCAGTTTTTGACAGTTTCGCACTGACAATGTCTCTAAAATTCATGTCAGTCAGTGAATGTTTCTGATGTATCTCTTTCTACTTTTGGACTGTGGTATGACACCCCTTTGGGGTTGGCACCGGGGGAGAAGCTTCCGTAAAACCGGAGGGGATGACCCCGACCTACTTAAATCGACAATGTACTATCACTGGCATTGTTTTCGTCGAGTTATTAATGAGGTTTTGATAATAGATGCTCACCTGGTGATCATTGTACATTGTATCCTGCAAGGATTTCTTTTCCCGTGATCTACAAGGTAGATTAAGCCACAAATTGTCTGCAGGCTGCCCGCTTTCGTATCATGGAGCTGCGTTCGAGGTGTTTCCTTGTAGATTCAGATTCAGATAGGGTGAGACAATATACTGGGTGAAGGGCAGTTTGCCCCAAAAATGACACCACACAGATGCTGTGGGTGCGAAAAAGCAACTTGTTACAATAATCGTAGTCCTCATCTTCTAGCAATACAAATATCCCTCGTACTAGGCCCCAAAGTAAGCCCCATCATTTTTTCAGGGTAGAATTTTCCCCAAGCCTTTGAAAAGAGCCCACTGGTAAAAATAGTAAACTAGTAGTATACTGCCGAAAATAGCTCAAGGGAACTGGACTAGCAGTTGGTGAGTATCTTCGCTGTTTTGCATTTCCTGACCATTTCGAAAGACACTTCTTCAAGATATCAAGTTTTTTCATTCCAAAATAATACTTATGTTGAGTTCCCAGTTGCCAGGAAATCACATGAAACAGATTTTACTTTCTGAATTTTTCAGTGGGAAGTACTCTAGAAAGGACAGACTACCACTTTCGGCCATTTTTGAACGATTACAACCTCAACTAACTGACTAATGGCTATTGCAGAGGAGATAGTTCATTTCATAAAAAGTTGTAATTCGTGTCTTTATTTCAGAAACTTTCAAAAAGTTATGTTTCAAAGGCAGTTGAGGCGAGTGGCTAATCCTTTTAATGAAGAGTAGGTGTGTTCGTTTATAGAATATATGTCTTCCATACTAAAACTGACAGATTCATTTCTGGAGAGATAAAGACATTTACTGAAGGAGTTAGTATCGTCCAGGGTATCTGATTGTTCAGCTTCAGTCTGCCTCAGTTCCAGGTATTTGTTCATTATATGTCTCTGTAATGTACAATTAGGACAAGACTCTAACTTTGCTCAGTCATTGGAAAAGTGCCTCTAAAATAAGGCTAGTATGATCATTCCTGGAATTGGGACGTCCACTGGCCAGTTGGCAGCTCCGGGAGAAGGAGCTAGGAATTATTATCCAGGCTACTGCTAAAAAGCCTTTTTTCTCAATTACGATTGCCGCAAGGAATTAATAGTGGGATGAAAGAAAGATAAACAACCCGCGCTTGCCACACATAGTATGGGAAAAAAGGAATTTTGGACAGATTAGAAGACAATTTTTAACGCCAAGAAGGCGATATTCATGTTGCTGATAACACAAAACCACAAGTAAGAACACTTCTTACACTCCGAGCTGATCCTCTCTAGCAACTCCCTGGCTGATCTAAAAAAGAATGATTTGAATATCTTCTGAAATAAACGCAAGTTCTTGTTATGCACGTTTTATAGGTACGTCAATATGCTTGTTTATCCCCAGTTTATCAAAGACGTGCGCATGCGCAGTCGAAATTGCGCGAAATGCTTATTCATGGACGGTACCAAAACACGGAAACCGCTGAAATTACGAAATCGTTTTAATAGAAAAATATTTCTTCGTGGTGTCAGCCTGCGAAATTAGGCGAATTCAACCTGTCCATTACGCCAATTCTGACAAGGAGAAACTTTCATTTTTTAAAAACCCATGACAATGAACGAATTATTCAATGGAATTTAGGCCTATCCAACACTAATGGTGTCACTATGTTTTGCGCATATTTTTTACAAGTCCAAGCTATGTTCCATAGTGTTCCTGTATGAATTTGGGAGTTTAAATATCCGTGAGACATTTATACTGCTAGTGTTGGAAGGGTGACGTAAAGGCTACGGTAAGTGCTTGTGAGAATACCCGGTTCAGAACAGATAAAAAAGACATTTCCTTTTTTTCTCGAGTTTCATCCTTGCAATATCCCCAGGTGGAAGGGAGGGGGAGGAATCTGATGAGCAGTCCCCGTGGAAGAAAGAACATCGAGGACAAACATTTCCGCTACCATCAGAATTTCGGTATCTAGGTTTCTGCTTTCTTGATCTAGCCGATAATTCCTATTTCAGCCTGAGCAACAGTCGAAATGAAGCATGCCAGTATGGACATCCTGACGAAAGCGTCCTGGCTAGAAGCTTCTATAATCAGTTCGGGAGATTCCCCCTTTGGAAGAATCTTCTTTTCACCCGATCGGGAGAAAAATTAAATTGGTCATGGGCGCCTCTATTTTGAGCTGTTTACTTTACCCGCAATTTCACTCGTTCTTTGTGTACACTGTCAGTGGTTGTCGCACCTTGTTTAGAGGATAGGCCTACTTAGTCGCTGAGTTAAGAACCTGACTCGTAATAAGATACAAACATATGCCTATTCTCTTTTTAGCTTTAACTTCAACTTATTTACTTTGATTACTGACTAACTAAATATATAAATTCACTTGGACACAATGAGTGGCCTCTTTACAACTTATACGACTTAAGGTACTATATATATATATATACATATATATATACCCTCAGCAAGTTTTTCTCAAGTAACTCCGATACGACATCTCTTCGATGGTGTGGCTGTATATAAGACCCACGGTCCTCTTCGCAAGGCCCCGTTTCGCAGTTAATGGCCCACACCACGTACGACTGAAAATCTAAACCAACAGAACAAATCCTATGAAAGGACACAGGTCCAAATGAATGTTCAGATTTCTTTCCCTCCTATATAATACTTTAGACATTTTCAAACTTCGTTCCCGTTAGCCCTATAAAGTTGGTCCCCGTTCTATTTTTCTTTCAATTATCACAAGAATTTTAATTTTCCTAGCTTTCCCACGTTGCCTTGCACTTTGCATCCCTTGATTTCACGTATAAGTTTTTCTCCTATGCGATATCCCCGTTTTAGTCCCTCTTTGCTTAAGTTGTAGTCAAAGGAATTTACGTTATACTCACAGTCTAGTCTGTTGTTCTAAGCCTGGTTCGATGGCAAGGAACATGTGACCCTCAACGTCCCCGTCATTACGCCTAGTAGTTACTTTGCCCTCAGCAACCAGTATTACGGTCCCTCTACACATGGAAGCTACGAACCCTCAGCTGTACGGCACTCCCTACCCGAGAACAAGCTAATTGTATGTAAGATACTCCCTCCCTTGCAATTACCTACTTTCATTTCTAAACAAAGCGTTACAACTCTACTGTATTATACGTGGCCCACCTGCCTCTCAACTAATCCTCTCAACTATTTTAAGATCTTTCCCCCCATTCAAAGCTTCTCTAAAAAGTACTGTTTTAAGTCTGCCGATATATTAACGCTTGAAGAGTTCAAAGAAAGGTAAGACAAAGAGAATGTTTCTTTTGTCACCCTTGGCAGTGGCAAATGGGATTTGGAACCCCATTGCCAAATTTCTCGGTGTTATCGGGGAGTTGCCATTTAGACTCCCTGGTGTAATGTTTAACTGAATGTATATTCCTTAGGTGTATTGTCATAGCTTTTGAAAAGCCATTTATTTAGACTAAAAACTCAAGTTTTTGAGTGGTTTGCGTTCTTGATAAGCCTTGTCTTATATAATTAGGTTAGCAGGCCTATACAATATGTTTGATAAGTTTTCCCCATTTGGGAGAATTTTGGTTTTTTCCCCAAAAAGAAGAATCTCCCTGACTGCTGACTGATAATAGGAAGTATAAGGTCTCGACCAAAGACATCGTACAACTATAGAATGAACTGCAACAGGAAACTAAACTAATAAAAATCAAAATGTCCTATGTCTTAGTAACTATTACCTGTCATCAATGGAAACTAATATTTTCAATGGGACTTCATTTGTCAACTAAAAACACACATACCTTATATTGCAATTTGTAATTATGCCATTCCTGTAGTCACAGGCCTATCAGGCTGTCGAGACTCATGGGGGCTGAAGGCTGTTTCGGATCACCGTCTTGGGGAGAGGTCTATAGGTCCCCTGCCCCTTTGGAAAATTTTTTGAATATTTGAGGGTCCTCAGATGCAATTTGGTGCAACATATTCGATAAATTATAAGGTAAATTACAGCAATTGTTGACATTTTGTACAGAGGAAACAAGTAAGGGGTTTTCATCCTTCAGTTGAGGAGAGGGCGGAAGCATAGTTCGTCCCCACCACATTTTTGAGTAGGACTAAACACACCCAGCCTCCCGCCACCTGCTTCCTACGAATATACCTGTAGGTTCTCCTTCAAATTATGTGCCTGTCTATTTTTGCCACAAAACGTATTCAAGAGGAGACAATTATTTTCAGGCCTTTTCTATTTTGGTTTTGGCAGTTACAAAATAGCTGAAATGAGCCGAGCTTTTATTTGCACCGTGGTTTTATTATTCCATGTTGATAAATTAGTTTTTCATGCTTATAAGCTATCCCTATGATACTTGGATCTTTGACTTCAGTCCAAATTCTAAAATTCCGAAGACCACTTCAAACTTCCACCTGTAAATGAACTGATGAATTGCACAAACTTTCACGCGTATATATAAACGTGTTGCAGTGTATTGCCCACTCCTACCTCAGGGTAATGTGCGTTAACGATGCAAACTGCATGTTCTATGATTAGTAGTGTAGAGAATTGCCCACTCTTACCTCAAGGTAATGTGCGTCTCTGTTGTCTATGCAAATTGCATGTTTCGCCTCGTGGTTTCTATGATTACTTTGCCCCGTTTGTGCCTGCATGTATTGTTAGAGGCTACATGCACAATAACAAATAGGAGACAACAACGTTCTTGACGTGAAGTTATCACGCGCAAAATTATGACTGATAGATCAACCTTTTGTGGTCAGTGTAGCTCACGTTTTGAAAGTAAACAGATCATTTAAAATACACAAAAATTATAGATCTATTAAAAAGGAAGGTTGACAAGGAAGGGAGTCGGACAGGTTAACAGACGGCTTGGTGTGACAACAAGGTATTAAGTTGACAGCTTACGTGTTATGACAAAACGGCTTTTATCTTAATTTGAATTATATGTTCGTCTGAAGGCACAACGACCGCCCACCATTACATAGTGTAAAGAAAGAGTAGGCCTATCCAGTTGGAATTTGGGGAAGAAAATGCATTTATGATAAATATCGTTCGATTAATGTCTTGCTGGTGAAGAAAATCCTGTGAGGGGGACTTACCCCAATGTCAAGCCGATTCGCAAGTGAGCGAAGGGTTTGATTGGACTGCCACCTGCATTGGCCTATCATATAAAGGTCTGTAAAGGAAAATTTAGCTGTGGAAACAGATAGTAACTACAATTTTGGGGAAAATGATATATTAACACCTCGCTCCTCCCCATGTACCTTTCTGTGTCACTTCTCTGTTATTGGTCAGGTCGAGATAATATTATCTTCTTTTCAAACTTGTGTGGCAAAGAAAGAGAACAAGATAGCGAAAGGTTTTCACTCACGATGTAAAACAACCCATGAAAATGTTCATCTTAACAAGATGTGCACAGATCCAGAGTTAGATGAGGTTGTACGGCTCAGTTTGTAACCAATTGGTTTAAGTCGGGCCGGCCACGACCCTTTTTCCAGTCGTGGCTCACTGGCTGTAAGCCACTGGAAGAACTCCGCTGCAACTTATTGCTAGATCTCTTAACACGGTACAATTGACCAAAGCGTTGTTTGTGATCACTGTGGCTCCGTATAAATTATGCATACATTGTAAGTCTTTATTTATTACCGTTAAAAAGCAACAATTTAAGGAATGATAAGACACATACACTTACCAAACACCATTTTCCCTCCCCCCTCCCCCTACCGGTGTAATTGAGTGAGAGAAACTTGTCTGCAGGCCATCCCCTCACAAGTCTCTCCCCAGTTGCCCTATAAAAAGTATACATCGGTTCCGCATTTGAAGACCCCATGAAATGGTGAATTTCCCTCTTCCACCCCCATGAAAAATTATCTAGCTACCCAGTACACCACATCAGCCTCCGTTCAGAATTCGCACTTTTCCTAAAAAAATTAGGAAAGCTTGAAGCCAATAATAGAAACACCTACCTCCATTTTCATGTACAAGGTAAGTCCCGTGACAAAAGTCCCATATTCCCATGACTGTGTGGTAGTATATAGTCGCGTTTACGATTTCACCCTTGCTGTTTGTATAGTTTTCGGCCCTCGTGTCTTCGGCAATTAGCCATTTGTTCGTCGACACAGCAATAGTTATAAACACCCATGCTAATAGGCCAAAAATAACACTTATACCACAAAGCATCCGAAAGTTTCCGGCCGAGTAGAGTTTACACATACTGTAATTGGATTACGTCGTTAGATGACTACAATCGGGTAGATGTCTTTGCCTGTATGGAAGAAGTGTCTCCTTTGTGAAGTGCGACTGATTTGTCTAGCTCTTATGTAAGACTTATTAAGCGATTGCTTTAACCAATCAACTGAAATATTCAACCTGCGCAGCTCAAACTTTCACCTTCGAGAATAAAACAGACTTTCAATTGCTTTCCCTTAATCCGTTTCTTTCGTTTTGAATGAGAACATGAACTGTCTCAAGGTACACAGTTTTGTCTTTCACATTTGAGAAAGTCATTTTTTACATTAATGCAGTTGCGGCTATTACCTAAATGGAATGCTTGCTTCCAACAGAAACAACATTAGTGTTATCACCACCACGCCGCACTGGAGTCTCCGTCAGAAAAAGTTCAATTGTGTCAAAGACTATCAGCATGTATTTTCCCTCTTCTCTTACAGACAAGATAATTCAAATCAATGATGTAGTCATGTTATAAGCACATCTGGCTTTCCTCTGCTTCTTCCTCCTTTAGGTACCTCTGGTGAGGTCATCTTCAGAAGATGCATCAGACAAAACTTCTTCTTTAACGAGATGGAAACAAGCCAGCTATGCTGCTCTCGTCCTTTTGTCTTCAGAACACAGTTAGTCTTAGTATTCTGCGTACAGAGAATCAACACTACTGTTCCTCATTTTTCTTTAAAGCATAAGCCAACTGTGTACTTCTCACACAATGTTTCAAAACTCTCCTTGCAAAACTTTCGTGTAAACGGCACACGGATATATCTGTTCCTAACGTGACTCTGTGTTTTCACAAGGAGTCGAAGATGTTAAATACCCTTCCGATCAACAGTTTCTCTTCGTCAGATATATTATGAGTGAATGATTCTGCTACTGAGTTCCCCTATGGATACTGGAAAGAAGATTTCGGCGTATGTTGCAGCGACAAGTCCGCATTTTACATACATAAATAACGCATGAAGTCAGGTTTCTTCTCCTGTCACGGAAAATACACAGAGTTTGCTCTCTGTAAGCCTTCTAATTAAAAAGAAGCTCTCAGTTATAATGACGAGTTCGTTCTGTGTCTGGAAACTCTCTGTCAACCAATTAATGAGGTTTATGCATCGATAAGCTATATATATAGAGGAGGCTGAACGACGTATACAAGACATCGTGATCAAACAAGATAGCGATTCACTACACAGTAATCCTGTTTTTTCTGTTTTTTTTTTCACTAGCCTGGCTGACCAGTTAAAATCATTTATCCTGTCTGTGTAAACATGAAAATGAGGTAGCGACTTCTCGACAAACTGTTCAATCAGGAAAAAACAGACATGATTTCCCTACTGAGGCCAATTTTTATTCACATATCGGAAACTATACCCATGTAAATCAAACATTAGAATAGCGGTTGGTGGTCTATATCATGCAGATGACGTGATGTAATGCTTGACCAAGGAGCGCAATAAAGGAAAAAAATGAAAAAAAATCAAAGATTGTACCGGTTAGTTATGGAACCGTATCAGAATTAAGACAAAGAATTTATTTAGCAAAATTTGTCTTTTTGTTAAATGTATAACAAAGGCTTATGAAAAAGACAAGGTACAATGAAATTACCTGGCTCTCAAGGTATCACCTAGGCTGTAACGTGCAGATGAGATAATTTTATCTTTCATTATCTTCATCTGTTTTCGAAAAGATCATCATCTCGCCATGTTGATGATGTTGATGTTACTAAACATTTCATCTTAAAATGTAGCCTAGACTTCTTTCAAACACGATATCGACATGGCGAGATTATTTACCTTGACAAGCAACTCCCTGCCTTGACTAGTAGTCTATTGACGGGGGATGTCGACATTCAGACATTGTTACAGGAAGAACCTCACCGATAGTAAATCTCAAACTGCACTTTACAAGCACTTTAGAAAGTACAGCTTGAAGCGTAATCCATCTGTGAATTTTTTGTCTCTTTTTTTAATGGCTTGCCCGCAGCTATATACTTGATGGAAAAGATGATCAAGTAATATTTCAAGATTAAAGTTTCCTTTGAAAGTCAAAAATGTTGTTTTCTTGTCAGCAAAAGATTATGCCTTGCAACTGCATGAAGGAAACGGCAGTAGAGTAGGCCTGTGATAAATATCACTCAATTTGACTAGGTTAAACAGCTTTTCCCGCATGGTCTTCCAGAGAGGCAGTTATTACAGTATTTTTCTCATCAAATACCGAAACTTGACGATGTGAAATAAAATAAATCAGGCGATAGTAGTTTGAGAGATTCGAACTTCTAGGCAAAATTCTACGTTGCTTATTGTGTTTGTGTGAGAAATACATTCATACGAACTCGTGGATAAACAATGGCAGGTATTTAAAGAGGGATTTGCATCACCCCAAGTATGACTTTTAGTTTGGGGTAAGCAAAAGTCTCAGTTGGTGACTACTCTTTGATTGACATCAGAGTTACAAAATTCAAAAGATGCAGAGCAGCTGAGAAATACACAACATGCACCGAGAGTGTTTTGATTAAACATTAGGGCCTTGTATAACCACCAGGATGTGGTCTTAAGCAATTAACTATGTCTCTGCACAAGGAGAAGCTAAAGACGGTTGGGCGGAGCTTGAACTAACTTAGCTGAGAGAACTGGGAGTATCTGGAATGAGACAATTTCCCCTTTAAGAGGGTGAAAAAAAGCATCCAGTGCCATGCATGAAATTCTGGAGCGGGGAAGGTGTTAGAAGGTCGGCGTCTGCCTCTCGCAGAAGCACAAAAGTACGTAATGTGGTTCATAAGAGTCCACAAAAAGGAAAAAATAGTAAAAAAACTGTAGAAGGGAAAGGGAAAGTGAACTTCGATGACGTCAACTCTGTAAGAGAACTGTTGGCAGATGTTATAAATATCTCTAAAGGGAAATACTGCGTTTAAAATGCATCAACATGGCACACAAAGCAACTACCTTAAATCAATATGAAACCGTTCTGTCTCACCAATAAACTCTAGCAATAGCTTTATCTCCTCAAAATATTATGTATTACAAGAGTAACGGGTGTTGCATCATTTGAAGTTTTGAAAGTTTGGGTGAATAAATTACTTTTGGGCAACTAATAACCGAATTTCTTCCTGTGAGAGCCTTATTTCTTGAAAAGAAAGCTACCGTACTACCTAATTTTAAGTTGTCTATATCGTTCTGTATCTATTAATATTGGTTTAAAAATATGAAAATTTTCTGTAAAACAAGCGCAATATTCCGTGTAAAGGGAAAATGCAGTCCCTCAATTTGAATGAGTGTGCCCCGTCACCCTAGTTCAGGAATGGCTCTTATCAATCCTGTGACAATATGTTTGTTACTCATTTGTTAAATTCATGCCAAAAATCCTTGGTTTATTTTGAATATTCAATGTTTGTGCAGAAACAATGAAAGATTCTTGTGAGCGAAATAAAAGGAGATTTGTAAGATTTAGCAAAATTTTGAAAATAAACTTGGGGTGACTGCCATCTCCCTTTAAGATTACAAAAACTCAAGAACAGTCAAAGGGACGACACCCACCCCCTCATTTCCCTTGACTATTTTTTTTTTATTGTTTTCTATTACTCATTATGATCGCTTTTCCCACGCACCTATCCTAAATGTAAGTTTTTACATTATTACTTCGTGTAGAACAGCTTGGCTAAAATTAGTGTTCCAAAATCCCAGAAAACTCTCACCGTCTCCCACCCTCCTCTACATCCGCATTATCAATCCCGGCCGGCAGTTAGCCAGAGCAAGGCTGTAATTAAAGAAGTGTAAGGGCATAATTTAAAAGGTGTCAGATTGTGATTTTTGTGGTCTGTTTTTACCAGTCCAGTGGTATATGAAGAAGTTTAAATGCATCATTCTAATGCCCAAATTTTATGAATACCCCCAGAGCTTCCACGCCCTCTGAACCCCCACGATGTTTCATCATTTTAACTCGAGATCTCCTCCCCTTTGACAGCATTCTGGATACGCGCCTCTTTGCACTTTTTGGGGGTTATGTCGATTTTATAGAAATTTTAAGCATGAGGGGGTTACTGCATCACTCAAAACATATTTAGTAATATTTCTATATCTCTATTAACAATTGGCGACTGTAATTTGATTCACATTAATTCAAAGATGGATTGACTCTGGGTTGGTCAGATGATGTGTGTATAGCAGCTAGACAGCTCATAAACTGTGCTGGTGTGTGGGTATGACCTTGAGCACTTTGACCAAGTTTCTGGGTCTCTGGGAGGTGAAGAGGGCAGGGTTTTGTTCAATACTGAAGGATGGGGTAAAAATAAATTAAGCAGGGAAAATTATTGAATGTGTGGCGAGATTGTCGAACCATTAAATATTATGTTAATAAGGTACTACATGGAACTTCAAAAGATGGTACTAAATACAATGTCGGGAATTATATGATGGCGCTCTTGCCAGAGCCATTTTGACTGAACACATTTTAAAAGAGTAAAGGTTTGAACAAGACGGGCAGACTGAGTCGAATTTTCAGAGCATTCTGTGAAGTGTCTTATTCAAGGTCTGTAAGTTTATGCGAAAGCAAAATTAAAACTTCTCTCTTAAATTCTAAGATTACAGAAAGTCTCGTTAAGGACCGGATTTGAGTACAAATCTAACTTCGAACTGTAAAATGTTAATGCTTAATGGGGCAGTCAGTCTGTCACAACTTATCATTGGGGTGTAACTATCACCATAAATGTTCCAGTTGAATGCAGGACACTGCTTTTAAGCTCGAAGGAGGACAAACGTATTTTGAATTAAAAGAAGTATGACATTTTTCCATTGTTTCTGAAGCTGATTCAAAGGTGTGACTTGCCTTTGATGACTAAAAGACTTGCTGTTGTTTCCCTTACTGACGGCTTTTCCATCTAACAGGTGTATATCATCAGGGAGCTTTAAGGGATGGAGAAACAACGCTTTTTCCTCCTTTGGAACTAGGTGTTTTGCCAACGCATAAGCTTATAGCGTTGTCTCGTTCCTCAATTACTCTAAAAATTAGAGGGATTAGGCAGTAAAGAATTGTTCTTGTCGTCTGCTACATCTGGGAGAGCTAATAGGATGATTTCAACCATTGGTATCATATTGCCAGTCGTCAATGGGAGTTAAATTTATTTCATCTTATGCCGCCAGGTGCCACGTATTAAAAGGATGCAGTGCATCTTCAGGTTACTCTTTGAACATTTATCTTTTTCCGCAATTCAGGGACAATCCGGAATCGTTTGAAATGTTCTCATCAATATTTAGACTCACAATGGTTTTCAAAAGGGTGTTTTGCTTACTTAATGAAGAAATTAGAGTCATGGTGGAATTGTACGTGATGTAAAACGGTAGAAACGTTTCACATTTATCGGCTGCGCAGTTATCTTCAAAGCAGTATCTTGACAATGGTCTTTGTTTCCGGATTTCTGATCTTTGAAAGAAGGAGACCATCATTTAGAAGGAAATAAAAAGTGGCTAAACAATAACAACAAAGAGACCTGTCAATCCAATGTCGGCACCAGTAAGGGTTTAATTATTTTCAAGAACATACTGTCCGACTGATTTGGTCGATGTTTCTATATCCTCAGAGCTCCCTGATATCATCTAAGAATAAAGTGATAAAGCAAGTCTTGTCTTAAAGAATTTACCATTCAAAGAAGATGCGATTGAGTGTTTGTGTTTTATGGAAGCACCAGAGCATTTATAGTTTCCACCCACTTTTAGCCTAAAGCTGCTCTCTTGATGGCTTTAGGCAGTCTTCCGAAAAAGGTTAAACGCTAAGACCTTCTGTTCAGATGATTAACCATAAAACGCCTTGGAAAGGTTAGCAACGAGGCATTGTGCTTAAAGAGTAGGAAAGGTTTTTTTAAGCTTTCTACTTTAAGGGTAGCTTTTTGTGAAA
>WURT03049666.1:0-14336 GCA_009936505.3 Holothuria glaberrima
TCCTCAAAATGTGTGGGTGGGCTTCAGAAGTAATGAAAGCTTCCTTCAGAGTACAGTATGAGCAGTTGCTAGGAATTCCAAACCTACCAAGAGCAAAGTTTTGTCTGTTATAAAAGTAATTTGTGGGGGACTGGTAAATTCTCATTTCAGATATTTTCAAGGTCATGTTCATTTGTAACACTGCTATGTTAATGAAATCAAGCCTTAGTCTAAAAGAAATTTTTGACCTCTGGAAATAACAATTTGACTTGAAATTTTCAATGTGTAGGGCTTCACATTTGAAAGGACTTCTTTCCTTTTTTAAAAAGAACTTGGAAACTTGCAAACTACAGTAGCAAAACAGCATGCCACGCGATTTTTTTCCAAAAGAGAGGCTCTGGAATCACTTGAGATTGACCTTTGCCAACACTACAGGTACAGTATATTCAGAAGTGTTTGTGTCAGTAATATCAGGGCCTTTGGTTTTAATACACTGTCCATAGTGCAGTAAAATAAGCACAGAGTACTGTTACTGCAGCAGAGGCACGAGGATGGGGAAAAAATCAGGGATTTGGGAAATTCCTTGTAGGCAAATTTTGGTATTAGGAGGAAAATATGGGCAGTACTTGTGGGGGAGGGTGAAGGAAATTTGGCTAGCTTTGTAAAAGAAAACATAAAAATTGTGGGAAATTTGACTTTTTAAGAAGTCCCTCGTCCATAGTTTTGCTATATTGGTCCCTCAATTTTTTGTTGCATAAATTTCAGAAAGTCTTCAGTTATTGTTACACAATGGCAAGTTATCACTTTAATGATTTTTTTCAAGCGGTGCATGGGCTGTGGCTCATTAATGGGTCGTGAAGCATCATCTGGTGGAGAGGGAAGTCAGCTAGATAAAATCTTAAAATCTGAGAAGAATTAACTTCTATCATTTTTTTTTTTTTTGAATTTAATCCAACTCAAATGAAATTTTAGTAGTAGAAGTGGAATTTAATATATTAAGTTACAGTCAATGGCAGTCCTTAAGTAATTTTAATGATCAAAAGAGGGGCAGAAGTTATGAAAAGTTGAGAAACCCTGCTTTAATGCACTCCTAAAATTTTGGAACTAGTGTTGCTTTTTGTGAAATTTATCACCATGGGTGGAAACCCAGGGGTTGGAAGGGAAAGATATAATATTTCAGGGCTCACTTTTTGGAGTTGCCCACCAAACAGTGAATTTTGCAAAAAAGGGCCTTATTTTTCTCACTTTCCCCCTCCCCTCTCCTCATTTTTTATCTGTGTATCTGTGCCAATGCCTGAACAGACTTCAGTATGCAAAAGATTGCCACAATCATTACTAGCAAACTAGCCGGACTATTCACTATAAAAATCTGTCCCAACCCTACAGTATACACACTATTAAACAGGTTTCATTTGTTATCAAATATGAGGCACTTGACATGATTTGTTCATGGTAGGACTATCCTTTATGGGTCAACAATATTACTATTTTGTTTAAGTTGGGGCACACCACTTCAGTGGAATGAAGGAACCAAAGTACTGCCTCAACCACAACCTCTGTGGACAGCCCCAACACAAGGACAAGCTTGTAAACAGCTGTTGATACTGTAGTTCCCTTGTTATAGAGTATTTTGTGTGCAAGATGAAGGCTGCATAATTATACTGGTATCATTGTCAATGTGGGTTCACCTTAGGGCTGCCAAAGTCATCAAGTATTCTACTCTACCAAATAATTAGAATTCTGAAGTATTTGAGGAAGGAAAAGGATCAACAAGAACCACATCAAACAAGCCTTCTTTTGCTTTTATCAGGAACACATAGGTCACTAAAGCGGACAGGATGACTGCCTGCCTTGTTCCTATCAGAGAATTGAAACCTCAGGTAAACACGCCTTGGGGAAATGATCCAGACATATTTGAAAGTATGAATAATATTGAAAGAAAATGAAAGAGAGGCAATGAGGTCCAAGAATTCACAATGACTCACTCCTGTTTATTGACAACAACTGTTTGATATCTGTCAACCACAACAGTTGCTTCTGTGCAATGAAAAGTTCAGACTGACTTCAGCCTAACTTCCTATAGTTAATAAGTACAGTGAAGGGCAAGGTCCGGGTTAACTTGACTCATGAACTGTGAATCTGCTGGAAATGCTGAAGTTATAAACATTACCCAGCTATGAAAGAAAACTGTAAAGAACTGTTCAATTCTGCGATTCAACTCAGACATTATGCTCTGGTTGCCATGGCAACTCTGGCGGCTTACAGCAGCAGATGCCTCCAAGCATAATGACAGAGATGACCTTGCGTAACAGAAATCAGTGTTGTTAACGCCTGTAAGTACCAGTATTACAAGTAGACGATATTAACAAAACGGATATTTTAATTCTCCATATCTTCAGATACCAATCCAATGTACCAATATTTGATAAATGGCATACTATTTCTAAACCATGCGTTATTGTGCATTACTACCAAGGTATTGTGCCATTTTCATGGGGTAAAATACTGGGCCCAACAGTCAAACATCTATAATAATTTAAAACTTAATAAATTATGGCATTAGAAATATCAATTAGGTAGAACTGGCATTGAAGGTAACAAAAAAATTTTTTCACTCTGTCCCTTTGCAATGAAGTTATGGGTTTGAAGATCATATTCAGAACATTGCCCCGGATAGCTATGGTACTGTACCTTCACTTAGGAAGTGACATCACACCCCTATCCCTAACCCACAAACCTGTTATGTGGCAGACTGGCAAACACAGCTGCTGAAATTCACTCCTCATAAAACAAGATGAGCAGGCAATGAAGGAAATGATATCATTAGCAACTACAGGCAGTCCAAAATACTGACCACAAACTCTGAACTCATGTAGAGAGTTGCTACCTTGTTATATGTTCCTCATGCCAAGCCTCTGCTAAAAAAGCTAGATTGTTACCCAATTACTGTGGAGGATAAAGTTAGTTAAATTGGGTTTTACGCCTCAACTTATAACCTCTTGGTTTAATCCAGTGGCGCCTACTGCCTTTCTTCCAGTTGTGGGGCACTGGATTGTTTTCCCTTTATACCTCACTGCTTTATGCAGAGCATCACGCACAACGGCAGTACTGTAGGTTCCATTTTTAAAGTCTTTGGTATGACGAGACTTGGGAAACGAACCCAGGCCTCCCACGTACACATCAATTATCACTGGAAAGACAATGTAGTTAGTTAGATGGGATTTTACGACACACCAACACGATTGTGTTATATAGTGTCACCTAGAAAATAAGAAGGTTCAATGTTGGGGTACAATTACCTAAAAAAAAGTGGGGTCAAATTCCACTACAATGTCCAGGCAAATGAGTCATGTCAAAAGAAAGTCATGTCATGGAAAGACAATGTAACCCTAATCACAAAAGCTACACCTGCCTTCTAGGAGTGGGCAAGGGGGAAGGGTGGTGTAGGGTCTGAGGATGGGGCAATCACAAGCACAATGCAGTTTTCATTCTTACCTTTTGACCCTCTGTGTTAGTCCATATTCCTTGCATCACTTTACCAAATTCTCCTCTGCCTAATTCTTTATCCAGTATATCCAGAGAGGATGCAGGTATTATGTGACCACCACTACTGGTCTGTTTTGTCGGTTCATGACCTGCTTTCGACATGTTGTTTCCTTTGTTTGGTTTCTGTGGAGAAGTAAAATTCCAAAGATTAACTTATTGACATTAAAAAATGACCAACATTTTTCTTTTGGGGGGAATGCCATGGATGGATGGGACATGGATGGATGGGGCATGGATGGATGGGCATGGATGGGGGAGGGGGTAGGCTCCTACTTCTTTCAAATATTACGATCCTGAAATGAAGCATGTCAGATGGAGCAAGGAGTAACTTGATATCATGCAGGCCTATACAGTGTAGATACATTCTTCAAAGTGAATTTTTTGGTTTGTAAAGGGAGGGGAGAGGAAGGGGAAAATGGTATTCCAACCCAACAATATTGGGATGCTCACTCCAAACATATTCCCCAAATCTCCCTGGCTTGGAAGTCTACGAGCTCCCCTACTCACCTCTGATTTGCATACGTATACCAGTTTTGCTACATTTATTGCAGGCAGTATACTGTAGGTGGTAATGAAGGACAAAATAGACTTGAGTGATCCAACCCTTGTCCAGACCATTAAGCTCAAGGCCTCAAAACATCAATGGAGCATTTTTGCACTACAAGACAAGATTTGACTCTCATGTTAAAAGCAGTTTAGAAGACTCCCACATGGCAGATGACATATCCCTGAAATGGGTCTACAAGTATACTGTACTGAAGCATACATGTCTTCAACCTGTGTTCACTACACTTTTCATCTCTTGAAACACAACCAAGCTTGTTCTTTGGTATTAACATTACAAGGAGGATTACAAACAAACCACTAAGATTGCAAGTATTCTCTTGAAGAGGCTTGTGATCCTTGACAAAAATGCACACCACTGTAGGTGCTGAAGCTTAGTGGGACTGGTGAGTAACCACAGTGGTAGTATATGAATTCAATAATCCCTGACAAAAGCTTAAGGAGTTACTGTTACAGTCTATGGGGCATTCAAAATATGGAGTTGCCTATAGCAGGAAGATGCCAGCCCCCACTCCCTGCTCACACACCCCACCACCATAAGAAAGTTAAAAGTTAATTGTATTAATGCAGTAGTAGCTGATAAAGTGATAAACCTGTAATTAGGAGTACCACCCCCTTCTCCTTTCCCATGTTAATCAACATCATACCACAACCTCCACTTCTCCATGTTAATCAATACTGTTGCACCCCCTCCAACCCCCTCCCCAAATCAATATTGTTCTGAAACATCATGTTGCTAGACATACTTGTTGTCAGGGAAATAGAGCTTTTACCTGATATATCAAGCCCCCTGTGGGCTGGGGGTTGTAGACTATGCCCACAATATTCCCAGCCTGTCATAAGAGGCAAGTAAAAGGAAGGACTTTCACCGTATTTGAACTGTATTTGAAATCTGAACTTGAACCGTATTTGAACTTTACTTTTTTATCTAGTTAACACTATATAACACATTTGTGTTGGTGTGTAGTTAAATCTCAACTAACTAACAAACCTTACACATCTAAATAAGGTTGAGGGGCAGGGCCACTTGCAGATGCTCAAATCGACCTCCACTACCATGGGTAGAAAAAGCTGGAAAGCTGGGGGATCCCTTCCAGGGTTGGGTAGTTGGAGGAAAAGTTTGGCAACTGGTGGGAACTTATCAAAATTAACCTTTTGGTACATGAAAATATGGAAAATATTTTTGCAGCCCTGCAAGTCCACTACCATACTGTAGATATTAAAAGGGAGTGCCCAAGTGAATTAGAGGTATAGCCTATACATTCTCTACATAACGCATGACTTGGAAATTACTCCAATGGCTTACAAACAAAATTTGGTCCACTTTGTGGCCTCTGTCTAGACTTCAACTTGTAGCAGTTTTCAACAGATACAAGCAACTAATCATGTGAAAGCTCACAAATAAGCCTTTCACAATGATCCACATTATGTATCACGAGTGTTGAGATTTTGAGCTAAAAAAGCGTGTGTAATAGAATTGAGGTTCCTGCTTTAAATCGTAATTCCAAAATAATGCCACCTTGATTTTAGCAGAAGGACAATAGTAAAGAAGTGCCTAAAGAACCTTTAATGGCTTTTGTTTCAGTACCAAGAGTACTTCAATTTTATGCTTGAACTGCCACATCACAAACTGAGCACTTATCAACATATGGTCTCACTGTGCACCCCTCCCCCCTCCCCATTTTTTATTTTCCCCAATTACATTAAAAAAGTTAACATTTTCTGTGGACTACTTCCTTTAAAATGGTGGTGCACTACTGTACCTACATCTACACTTAGCCACTGCACTATAAGTCATATACATGCATGCAACTGTCTCAAGTATACATTGAAACTGGGACAGTGCAAATCATTCCAAGTCCACTTTTAAGTACCTTTGCCAATTTCCTTTTGACAAACCCCCTCCCCCTTCCCCCTTCTAACCATAACCACCATAAGACTTAAATTTAAATTGGACAGAAAACAGTTATCCAAAGAAGTCCACAAATTTATGCATATTATGGATTTATATGGGAAGGTTACAATATCACTAGGACTGCTCTTCTTGAAATAACATGGACAACTGCATCTACTATAGTAACTACTGCAGTCAAGGAAACATTAAACACGGCTGAAAAATCTGTTATTCACTCATGAAAAATGGCCCCAAACCATTCATTCATTCATAATTAACCAGCACTAAAAGTGCTTTGTAGGAAAAAAATTCAGATCATGCACATTTATTTAATGGAAGAAATTTTTTAAAACCACAAGCCAGCTTCATCGGAAGCATTAAAATTTATGTTCACCAGATCTTACAGTATACATGTTTTCTTTGGATTTGGAAATAAGCAAATGTTGTGCACTACGTCATAGCTACATCAAAAAGTTTACAGTGATTTCCCCTACCCTTATATTATTTCATTTTCTTAAGAAATCAAAAAACCTGGATTAATAGTTGACAGTCTCGACAATAGGCATATCTTTTCAAGCAAGCGATAAAATTGTAAGAAAATGATAGTGTACAGCTCAATATTATGGCTATTAACTCTCTAGAGTGGCAAGGAAAAATCAAACTAAAAAACATCATTTTTGCAAAAGTTCATCATGTAGGACAGGGATAGAGGATACAAAATATGTTTTTTACTTGTTCCCAGATCTACAGTACTGTAGCTCATGTGGGACATATTGTTAGTTGTTCTTGACAATTCTAGACTTAAATATTTCCAGTATGTGATCTGCTGTATTACACTTACGAATCAAATTGTTTTGCTTACTAAGCTTAGGGTCACGCTCAAGGTCAGGGTTGCCAGACTCTTCACTGCCTGAACTCGGCTCCCTGCCAAGTCACCCACACGTCCCAGAGCTGTTGTTGTGTTATTGAAATAGAACATCTATAAGCCACGCATAACAACCATGCGTTGCAATTGCGTGATCTCATTTACTGTATAATCTAGCCATTCGCATTGCATGTTTTCAGTGTATATATAGACATTATTGCTTGGACCAATCAGTGTGTCCCAAGCTACGTTTGTGCGTTGGCATGGGCTTCATATGTATGGCGTTATTGTTCTAGCCAGTCAGAGTACTTGTAGCTGTTGAGCGGGCTTTCTAGATTTCTGCTCTTCAGAGCCCAAAGTATGATTTGAATTCAGTTCATCAGCTCATCCAGACCCACACCTAAGACTCTCATACAGAAATTCATTCCCGACCTGTTAATTCTCTCATGTTTCGAGTTTATCAACAAAAAAGTCAAAAAAATATTGTGAACCTTCAAGGAATGTGTTATCTCATTATTCCGGATTCTTCCGTTATTTCTTTGCTCGGACTATGAAAACATTGTGTAAGGCCCTAACGCTGCTCATCATCCAGATATAGGCCCTACAATAACACAAGTGGAAAATGTTGGGAAGATGGGGGGCTCCTTTGAGTACCACATTTCAAGTTAAACTTTGGCAAATTGGGCAACTGACAAAAAACTTACCCTTTTTACATACATATGACAAGAGAGCAGTGATGGTCTTTAATGGTCCTTCCATGTCAGTGACGACGAGAATTTATGATGTACGACTAGAAAATCTGTCAAGGTAGTCCTGTGGACTACCAAATTTTTGCCTCTTAAGCAAAGCAAAGCAAAGCTAAAAGCCTACAAAGTCTGCTATAAAGGTGAAAAGAGGGTGTTTTAACCCTAGATCCGGATCTGATCGCCCGATGTTACCAGTATATGGAGTTACATGTATGGCTTGATCCTGGTGCATTTACACTTGTCTTGTACTCTGATCCTCCTCCGTGCTTCACAGAAGTGACCTTCAAATGAATTACGAAATAGAAGCACATGCTTCACTGTTGATCTTGGGTGACAGCTGATCCTAGCATTTACACTACAAGTTTTGATCGCCTGCACAGGGCCTGATCCTCCCCTCTTACCAGGATCAAAATCGGGCAATCAAATCCGGATCTGATTTGCATTTACACTACAAATTTGATCTCGAGCAGTGGATATGACCCCGCACAGGCGATCAGATCCCGATCTAGCGTAAAAGCACCTACAGAGATTTACATCCACCAATTTATTCTTCACAAATGACTACCTGGCAGACCACAGAAGTAACATAGCTCTCTATAATCTAATGTCTTTCAACTTGACCTTTCAACCTAGAGAGGTTGTTTGAAAGGTCATAGTAGTCCCTAGAGTGAAAGCAGAGGGGAAATAGGGAAACTGCCTCAATGATATTTTAGTATTATGATGCGGTTCACTAACCAAACAAAAAAAATTAAGCCAGAGTACAGTACTATTATCAATAACTTAAATTCTGCACATGGAAAAGGTTTTTTTTTTTTTCACTAAAAAATTGCCTTAATTCGAGAAGTTGTTAATTACACTGCTTTTAGACTGAATGGGGGTAATCCTCCTCTTTAATACAATGCATTCCTCAAACTCCCTGGTTTATTTGTGAAGACAAACTAGAGCAGCAATGCTGCTGTAGCTCACATATCTGGTATTGAAATAGTGTTGGTTATTACATTTTTGTTCATGAATCAGAGAAAAAGTAGCCTAGGAATCAGTGCTTAGATGATGGCAAGTTTTGTATGTCAAAGCCTTCCCAAGTCTGCAGGATGTTGGAAATGCTGGAAATGGTTCAGAAGTATGGTATCTGTGTGTCAAGAGTTGTATGCTGTACAATACTAATAGGAATGCAACACATGAGAAATTTTTCATGTTTCTGCTCACTGTTTGCTTTTCTGTATTGAAACTGTTTTGGTCACAATTTGTTCTACTGCACACAGTACCTTGGGAAACACCTTTTAATTCACAAGGGAGTTAGAAGATGCATTCACTCAAACTGTTGTGTGAAAACTGCTGTAGAGTGTGCTTCAAATGATAGAGGAGCCCAGGATACAATACTGTAGTTGACAAAGATTTTACACTTTTCTGAATCTAGATACAGTATTCTGAACTAACCAGTCAGTCCAAAAAGTGAGCCTCCCAAAGTGGAAATCATTGCTCCATGTATACTTATTACCATAACGTATGTTGTAATGATGTCCTACTCGAAAAAAATTCTGGAAATTAAACCGTTTACTAGTCAATCATGTGACCCATTTATAACATTTCATCTATTCACAAAACAAAGCATTTATGTCACTTGCTGTAACAACCCTCTCAACCAATCATAAGAAAGAGATCCAACAAACAACCAGTACTTCAACAAGTAAATAAAGGTAAACGATGCAACCAGAACAGCCTGCACTGTTGCAATAAATTGAATTGCACTGAATTGAAAAATACCTTCCTGTATGTAAAAGGCTATAATACTGTACAAGTCAACTGCTACACAAACACAAGAGTAAGTTCAGCATGCACGGGTGCAATCGTGAAAACAATTAGCACTTTAGCAGGCTGTTTGAAGTATTGTGTGAAATAAAAATTGCAATCGGTTATTTGCCTCAAAATACTAGGATAACTATTTTACGCTACTTATAGCAAGGGCGACTTATAGTAAGCTTGATAGGAAGTGTGTAGGGCGCCATCTTGTGGGGGGTTTGTTCATTGCCAAGAGTTATTCCGCTGTAGATGGGGCTGTCCAATAGTAGTAATGGGGGAGGTAAGTAGGAGTGAAATAGATTACTAGGATAACTATTTTACGCTAATTCAGCCATAAGGAAACAGGCCCAATGGTCTTCTATGGCACCTTCATGGTTGATAAAAGGATTGTAAATAATGCTCACTGTCACTGACCACAGCTCATTGATTGATAACAATGAGATAACAGGCAAGCAACACAAAACTTTCCTAAATGCAGACATAAAACTAATACTGTAGCAGTCTCATGGCACCCTTTCTGCAATTTTGTGGTCCACTGGGTCAAGCAGCTGATATCTGTGTGTTCAAAACTAATGAAGCAGAAATTAACCCCAGGAATCAGGGTTTTTAGAGTATTATGGAAAACTGCCCAATGCTATCGAAATACAGATTAGTGGGAAGAAAATACCATTTTGGCAAAGAAAATATTGCCAAAATTTCAGACTAAAATCTGCAAAAATGAAGAAACAGAATGCTTTTAAAAAAGTTGATATTAAACATCTGCCTCATTCTATAATCTCACACAGTGTGTGAGAACTAAAAACTTCAGCTGGGCTGGAGACCAATTTATCAAAGCCATATCACATTCAAACATATTATCCTTTTAAAATTATGGATGGGTCAACTAATCTGAGCAACAGAAATATAAACTAAATCTTTAAAAATATTATACATGTCAACATCAAGGTAGCAGGGAAGACGTCAAGATGCTCCCGTGCTTTTCCTACAGTTTCTCTTATTTCTCCTTCAGTAACATAGTGCATTATACTACAGCATGTTTGTACTTTGCATTCTCTTACAATGTATCACTATGAAGTACTGATAAAACTCATGGGGGACAACCAAATTTTGGGAAGAACAACCAAATTTTTGTTCCTGGTTGTCCTCGGGTCAACCTATTTCATTTGCTTCAGAAACATCACTGCAAGAGAGGAAGTAGTGGAAAATTTGACTCCCAGGAAAATGAGCATTTGCACCAGCTCGGCATATGTGCAGCATCAAACTGCGCACAACAACTGTTAGTATTTATTTACAAAAGCACTGTAATGTCAGAAATTACATGACTGCCCTAGAACGAACATCGGGGTATTCACGAAAAACATCAAGATGAAACTAAAATTCACATATAGGCCCATATGCAATTTGAAAGATGATCTGAAAATGAGCTAAAAAATGGTCTTTAACAACGATTTGTCATTTTGCCATCTTGATCCAAGTAGAACATCTTTTGAAAGATGAGTGCACATTCAAAAAGAGAGGAATTTGACTGCAGTCTGACAATAAAGCTCATATAACCTGATGACATGCACATTATCCCATGTGAACATAGTGTCTACAGTAGAGTGGCACATCTCACTCTCTTCACACACACATCTCATTTAGAAATCCCACAAACCAGACTAATTCAAAATTTATGTATAACTGATGGATAATTTAGATACCATAAAAATTCATAAAATTAAAATTTCAAACCTAAAAGAAACCTTTGTTCCAGCTGGATTTCAGACATACTGTGATGAGCAACCAATGGAACCAGCCAAATGGCTTCATCTTCAACTCAATTAAGATGTAAATTTATCTTCTCCAAACATCCAACAGATGGAATGAACTGTATATAAATTGTGGTCTTCAGCACAGCTCCTGCAATAATCCATCTGACACAAGGCACACCCCGAGGACTAGTTTCATGTTTTCCAAAGGCTTTTTATTACTACTAAAATACAGTATATGGGTAACATATAGTATTGAGATTTTACAGTTTAATTAACCATAAGGCACTTCTGCACTGGTTCCCAAAAGATTACATGCAAGTTAATCAAATTCTGCTTTTGAAAGCAATCTCCTGCCAAAAAGAAAGTACTGTAGAAATTGCTTTTTATTGAGTCATTTCCAGCAAAGATATAGGAATACTGGACATTGCATATTTTGTTTTGTGTATCAGTTACACATGTAGTATACAGTAGATGCATACAGTAATACTATCATAACAGCACAGATGGCTCTGCCTTAGAAAAGTCAAAGGCTTTATACTAAAATCTGATAACCCTCAAAATAGGACAAATTTCATGGATTCTGCCTATGTTGTAAACCACGTTTTGCCACATCCCTTCAATAGCTGCAGATCTCTATATTTTTCACAGCAAAGAAACCAACATGTCATATCCTCACAAAGTGTGGAGCAGCTCCCTGCGCACAGAGCATGTAAGAATGTTCAGCAATCGTACCCAATGACATGAAAAGCCTGATTTATAAGAAAATTTTCAGATTGTCCCTAGGAAAACATGATACCAAATTTTGGTTGCTCAAGAAACATTTTGGAAGTCTGAATGAATATTACATAAAAAGATGGACAATTGAATTTCATGTCACTGTCATAGTAAAGAAACATTTGTTTTAAATTTTTTTGTTTTCTAATAATCTTTTCCTTTTTCAAATTCTCTCAATGGTAATTAATGAAAGTTGATACTATTGTCTAAATACCACTTTCTCCAGGGAATTCTTATGAGAAACTTTCTCGCCAAAATAGTTAACCAATCGATAACAAATACTCATCCATCAGACAAGCTCAAAGAAAGAAAGTGGCTGTCCAGTAGTCGCTTCATTTTTCACCCATCTCAGACGATAGGACGAGTGTTAAATTTCAACCCTGCACGAGAATTCTCACATCATTCTTTAACCTTCATCGATCCTTTATTTCATAATTTTAAATTTCTCTTATTATATGATTTTAAGTTACTCCATGTACTGCCACAGTAGTAGTTTACCTGCATCTAAAGATTCCAATCTAACATTTAACAAAGTTTACATCTGTGAGGACAGAGGAGTGACCATAACATCTCCAAGGGATGCAAGGAGGAAATGGCCATGGGAAACTTGCTGGTATTTGTAAGTAGACGCAGATGTCAGATAAATTATACTTTTCTTTCACTAATTACAATAGTTGTTTAACTAAGGAGACAAACCTACAGTATATCACTTTATCCCAGCAACATGGGCATGTAAATCTGTAGGTCAACCAGTCATTGTAACTGTCAATTGTACAGTATATACTGTACAGTACTTCAAAAAACTTCTTTTTATTTAAAGGGAATATGCAGTCGCCCCCAAGTTTATTTTCAAACAGCCGCTAAATCTTACAAATCTTCTCTTGTTTCCCTCACAAGTGTATTTCTGAAGAAGAGCATTGAATATTAAAGGGTAAATTAAGGAGTCATTCACCTTGATTTTATCAAATAAGTGGCAAAAATATTTTCACATGATTAAAAGGAGCCATTCCTGAATAAAAGTACCAGGGAATACCAATTCAAATTGGGGTGACTGCAAATTTCCCTTTAATACTACAACAAATTTGCAAAAATACTTCATGTAACACTTCAATGTGATAACTAATCCAACAGAATACAAACTGTAACAAACCATTTTTGACCACCCATCCCTGACAAAGAGAGATATAATGTTTTAATTTCTGTCTAAAAGGACTGGATAAATTGTCAGAAATAATACTAGGGTCAATCTCACACATAGAGCAAATATACAGCCTAAATAAATACTTGACAAAAAGCAAAATTATGTGACTATACAATAAAAATCAAAGATGAGAGCACTATCTACTTGAATGCTGTACTTGCAACTACACATGATCAAAGTCACCAAATAAAGTAACCAATGTGACTACACATGTGCTATATTATTCCGCTTACAGTACTGTAGACTCATATATGCTATTATGTTTGTACACAGTGCAAATCTGAATATTAACTAACCATGCTCTTCCAGATCCTCTTGTAGAACTCACATAAACAACAGCCCAAGATGAATATTACAGTATCTACACTGTTGCACTTGTTTGTACAGTAAGTGCTTCTACTCGCACTTGTGTAATATGAAATTTGTTGCATACAAAACAACGTCCTTTATCAAATGTGAACTTAAATGAAAAGCCTTCAGTCTTCCGTAGCAAACCAAGGTAACTCCTAAATTGTACCAAGCTGTGCAAATTTCCTCAATATTCTTCTAAACTATTAGCATTCTATATTTGAGAATCAGTGGCTGATTTATCTACGGACGCCGGCTGCTTAATATCAGCTTTCTGCCTAAGGCTGATTATAATTGGGCTATGACCAAATTAAAATATGTTGCAAGTCTTTGAAGTACAAAGAGAAGGATTGGTGTGTGGTGTGATTTTTCATTACGGGGAAAGACAAAAGATTCATTCTCAGAAGTCCTGATTCACGGATTTGATCTTGCAAACAAACATCCGGCCTTAAATGGGTGTAAATATTTACCGGCAGCATGAGGTTAACAATAAAGTAAACATGCAATTTGTGACAAGACCAAGAGCCTAACAGTGACATACTGTGGTAGACTTAATGATATGTTTAAAGCAGTTTTTAGGTTATTACAAATAAGACTTGTGGATGGTTACTGAAATTTTAAGAGACAAATTATAATTTGAAATGCAGGATTTCATTTTTCATTTCATTTCATTTATTTGTTTCATCAAATTACATAAATATGTGATGTAAAAGGAAGTAGTCCAGAAAGCCACGACTGGCTTAACAAGGTGGATGACTCCCTACAAAAAAGATAAATTATAGAAAAAGATAAAGTTAGTTAGATGAGGTTTAACGGCCCAGTTTACAACCAACTGGTTCAAGTCGAGCCGGCCACGGCCTTTTTTCCA
>WURT03049677.1:0-14336 GCA_009936505.3 Holothuria glaberrima
CGTGTTAACAGATAGGTGTCCGTAAATTCGTCGACTTTGAAGTAATAGCATATAGATTGTGTCTGTAAACGGACGTTTCCACATGTTTATGTATTCCTATGTAAAAAGCGTGTGAAAACATTAAGGGGGATCCATTTTTTCGCCATATTTTTTTTTTTTTGCCCTATGGTCAACTTTTTCACAACTTCTTTCGCCCTAAGGTGGGGAATTAGTGAAATATATATATATATATATATATATACATGTATGTGTGTGTGTTTGTGTGACATGCAGGAGTTACACAACAATGGGATGGTGGTTTGGGAAAAGTGCGAGTGCCAGAACCAGTCTGGCAAAAAGGCTGCAAACTAGTTCACTTGAAAATGGCAACTTTGTAGAAGAATGCTTTCCTTATAACAGAGATGTTAAAAGCACTATCAGAATCTTTCTTGCTAATAGTATCATGCATGAAATGTGAATTAAACATTCGTGCCTTCTAAAAACTTAGAAAATTTATGTCAAACCTTGAAGAATTAGGAAATATTGAGAGTCCTGATTAATGAACAATTTCTTTTAGAGTAAGAAGTATTCATCATGGAAAGTTTCTTGATGCTGTTCTTGTATTCAAGTTATTTAAATTTCATGATTACACTTTTCTTTAACCAAAGCTTTTCAGGTATGTTGAATGGACGTAACTTCAAGGGACGTACACTTGATGTTTCTCTGGATCGATATTAGCAGATTTTACCTTGCTTTTTTTCTGGTTCCCTCTCTCATTGTAAATATCTCTTTGACCCCTTGAGATGGGTCTTGTTGCACATGTTATACTCAGAAGCCGTTCTTGATGGAACATTATTCAGTTGATTATATATCCAGACCAGTCGTAACAAGACACACCCCAATTTGATTCTAGCTGTGACAAGGTGCTAGCTGTTACCATTCTAGGGACAGTCACACCTTTCACCCTTTCTGTCTGTTTTGGCAAGATTGTTTCAAATGCCAGATGTAGCCCAGAAATTATTTGGACATGATGTTGTTAAGACTTTGAGCAGTTTGAAAGTTCTTTTTGAACTTGATGTTGTCATTTTCTGCTTAAAGGTAAGTATCTCGAATATCTGGATGAGTTTGAAAGATGTCCTCTTAACAGCTGTTCTTAATATCCCTTGGAGTGACTGTTGGTTTTATCCGTGGAAGCTTCCAGGTGGTGTCAGAATTTTGCCCATAGTTGCAGCCTTTTTACAAGACTGTAAACATTGGTTTCATTTATTTACAGTCAAACTCACAATTTGGCTTTTGAACAATGTTTGGCTTTAGTTTTGAACTCTGTCAGACACATGTTGACTTCAAAGTAAGACATTTATTGTCCCTCTTCATTTGTGTAATCAATATGAAATCCCGTCACTATGCTTTTTCATAGTTCTTCTTGTTACCCATTGCTTCATTGTTTTGTCTTAGATCGTCTTCATCAAACAAGTTACTTAATATCTACCAATTTTCCTTAATTTTGGAGAAGTGTCATTAGTAAAGATTGTAAATGGTAGGTAGTTGAGATCCTCATATTGATGGACTATTAAGTTAATCATGTGCAAGGAAGCATGTACTTTAGTTATAGTGTCATCTAGACCTGGTAGTAAACAGGAGAGTTTGAAGCTCAAGGTGGGTTTGCCAACCTTCACTCTGACAGGATTTGCTGTGTTCTCCTGTTTGGAAGCTTCCTTGTTGAATTTTTATGGGAAACGTCAACAGAAAATTAACCTAAATAAAAAAGATCGAAGGTGTGGTAAAGTTAAGTCGAGTCGGTTCGTCATATTTTTTATTATTTAATTATAAATGGTGATGTTGATAACATGGGATTTTGTAACAGCTGTCTTATTTGAGTGGTTTTAATAGCAAAAGCAGGATTCCTCATCCTTCTTTGGTGGTTAAACCAGCTGCTAGACTTATGACTGTTAGATGGTCAAGACTTCTTATGTATGGAGGGATCAATTGTCATTCTGATGACAAACTCTCATAAACAAGAAAGTTGATTATTATTAAACTGAAAATTGTCATCACAGATGCTGGGTGTGATTCTATTATCAAATTAATGTTACTTATTTTTTGCTCAGTAGTTCTATTTTTGTGGATCATCATACTTGGAAATTACTTCGCACCTTCGGACCAAATGCTAAGGAACTTTAACATAGGTTAAACTCGCTCAACATCTCCTGGGATTTTTGAACACTTTATTTTTATGTCTTATCATTTTTAGCCATTTTGTTTTAAAAGAAACGAACAAGTAAACAGTTTTGTAGCCTTTGTTCCTTCTGAAATTGTAAAATACTTTTGTTTTGTAAAGTTTCTATTTTTGACATGTGTGGAGTTTGAGGTTATGTGATAGCAGTGTTTCAATGCAACAATTTTAGCTTTGATATGTGACAGCAAGAGTCAGTCTCTTAGCTTTTACAGCCAGCTGGAAATATTTTTTACCAATAGCTTTGTTATAAAGTGGTAGCCACAATCAAAAACCCTGTATCGCAGTTTGTATGTTTTTTTGGTTAAATCTGAACATCATGAATATTTCAAGGCATCTCATAAATATTTGAAGTGAATTTTGGTGATAACTGTACCCAAATTCAAAAGGTGTGTGAAACGACTTTGTGGTAAATCATTTCCATTTTTTATGTCCATTTCTCTGAAGATGAACCCTTTCTTGTCATTTGATTCGACTTCACTGAATATTTCATCACCAAAACCTTCAGCAGTTTTTTCTTTTGGTTGCTTTGTCACTCTAGTTATCATATTTCATTATGTGTATTCTTTTGTATTTGTTTTTCTCCATTAATAGTGATAAACCCATTGAAACGTATACAGTAGCAAAACATGATATTTTGCCTAAGAAGGGTAATACTCACATGGAGGCCTTTGTAATTTGTCGAGTTTCCGACTGCTGGTTCTACAGATACCCTGCATCCTTGTTAATTTTAGTTATATCATTTAAGTTTGACTTAAGGTATGGTTTGGGTTTTGAAGGTGTTTTAGAAAACCCTTTTGTATAAAAGCAATTTTTTTTTTCAAAAGAGGGATGGATGAAAGCTACTTGTTTGACATTGACGGGGAAAAAAGGCAACCTTCGAAGTCTTCAACAGATCTTCCGAGGTTAATTGAATTGACAGTTTTCTCACTTTGTGGATAACTGGTTTGAAATGGACATTGCTAAGGAATGAAATCAAAGAAAAGCCATCTCTGTAATTATCATCTTGGTTCTGGATCATAAATATCTTTGCTGTTTGGATAGCACTTGTAAAGGCATTAGTGAGTGATGAGAATGGTGTCACAACCATGGAAATTTTTTCAGTCGCTCATACATTTTTTGGATGAACTTTTGCACTGAGAACATGAATTTTGTGACATTCTTGTAGGAGGGTCACATCTCAAAGGGTTTTGTGTCTGCCAAACATCACTTTGAAACCTAGAATTGGTCCCTTCAGATTTCTTTTCGTCGACAAGTATTTCTCATGATACTCCAGGAAAGCGTACCATGTGTTAATCATAGAAACATCTATTGGTCATTTCAAATTCCATGGCCAAGGGAGAACAAGTTTGAATTTCCAGCTTTTTTTACCTGACTGAACAGAAATTCAAGACAATGGGACAGTGTAAGTGTTGGATGTACACCTGTCATTCATTTAGGGGACTCTGACCTTTGCTTCTATCATTGGTAGAGAGCTCAATGCCCAGATGGTGATAAAGTGTGCATTTTCTTGTGATTTGTTCACTGGTGCAGGCTTTGTTTCTTAGAGTCTCTTCTTTATAGCCCACTTCTTATGGAGAACAAAATTGTCTGCCCAATTAATTAGTCTGGTAGATTTTTTTCATCATTGGACAGACCTTTGTGGTTTAATATGAACTTGCTTCATGTCATCGTAGGCAATAGTACTTGATGGTGTATGTAACAGATAGCATGGACTTCTCATTTTCAAGCTCTGTATGTAAGCCGAAGAGTATGTGTTAGGTCAATAGTTGGATGTCAGAGTGTTGCTTTAAATATTGTTTTTCTTTCCTTGTTAAGAATATTTTTTCTTTCTTTATTTGAAAATTGGCTAATGTCATTTATTGATTTTTTCAAAAGCTGAGTGTCATTTGTGTTAGTGTGAACTTTCTCTGGTAGCTACTGCTTGTTGAGCTGTTTTCTTCATTATTACTGAATTTAACAAGTTTGTTGCTAATCACAAAGAGTTCCGGTAATTCTTTTTTCCTTCTGTACTATAAAATTTTCTGGAACATTATTTTCCTTTGTTCAGGAAGAAGATATCCTGGTATGTAGGCCTAGTGTAGTTGCATCTTGTGCAGATGTGTATGGATGATTCAATAAATTCAACAACCATGTCTTCATATATTGATAAGGTTCCGTTTGAACATTTTACTGTCTACGTTTTCATCTTTTTACATAAAGTTTTGGTAATTGAAAATCAGCTTGGTGTGACATGTTGATTCAAGTGCAAACTTCATCAGAACACCAGTGCCTGGAATATGGCATCCTTTCTATTATTTCTATCCTTTACATTGTCCTGTTCAAACACTGTTTAGTTTTAATAAAGTTGGCAAGGTATTAAGTGGAAGGTAATGAATATCAAAAGGAAGGGACTTTGAGCAAGTTCAAAAATATGTCTACACAGGAAAGCAGCTGTTCTTGTCCAGCTTTGTGAATTTATTTCACCTAGGCAAGCATAGGGAGATATTGTTGATAAAAATATTGAGTAGTTCACAATATCTGGGTCTGTCCTGTTTGCAAATATTCCAACTGTCCTAGGTAAGCCAGAATAGATTCTGTATTGATTCCCCAAAAAAGCTGTTTTCAAACCACACTAGTCAATTGCTGAAGTGGGGTACTTGATGTCACCAGTCCCATCACATTTATATGCCAATGCAAAAGCAAAGAGCTCTAAAATGCCTCTATGTGGAATGTTTTTGTGTCAGTTGTGTCCTAGAGTTCACTGCTTCATCTGGGCCCTGGTGAAGAAAGAGTTTTCTTTGAGGTTGATCTACAATGCAATAGTCCTGTTGAAATCAAATGTAAGATTGAGCATAGCCTTTTGTGAAACAGAGCCCTGAACTGTAACACCATTAGGCAAAACTATTGAATTAAAAGATGTCCATTTGTAACGAGACTCGTTACTTATGCAGGGATGTTTTAATCAAGAGCCATTGTTGCTTAATGTAGAACATGGTGAGTCAAATTTGACAGTTTGGTGTTTTATATTCCCAAATGAATTCAACTTTCGTAGATTGGCCAGAGACAGTTCTAAATTCAAGCCCATGTTTTTCCTCTCAGGTGTACAGTATCTGTGAAAGATATTTGTGTCAGTGAGACCCTATGAAGTTTGTCTATGAGAAGTACAGTTTTAACCAAGTTTTTTATGTTGTGTTCACAAACATAACAAATAGTATTCCCTTGGATGGACTGTGTAGGATCAAAAAGCCAAGTATCTCCCTTTCTAGAAAAGCAGCCAGTGTGATTCACTAGCATAATTCCTATGTACAACTCTATTTGAATACAGCAGCTATGAGCTATTCCAGAATTGTTTGCAGATGTACTGACTGCAGGTGTTAATATAGCCTCAGAAGAAGTGACCTGTTCAATTGATAGCATTGTGCAGCTTTCATCTTTGGAGACGAATGTTTGAGGACGAGAATCATCTGCTCCCTGTAACTAAGGCATCAGACTGCATGCTGAATTGATCTCTTTAAAAACCTGTTTTTCAAACATCACCTTTCCTTTGTTGTACTTAAGTATATAAAGTTACAAACCCCATTGCCAAAGGCTATTTTTTATCCTCACAGCAGAGTATTTTCCTACTGGGGTTACAAACAATAACACAATAGTGCCTACTCCTTAATAACTTAACATGATAGGCAATGGTTACATTAAAATGCAAGTTACACAGAAAGCCTCTTGTTTCATGCCTGTGTGCAATTGTAACATACAGAGAGGAGGATGCATTTTCTGAAAGTAGTTTTTGCCAGTTGAATTGTCTTAATGCTTTTTAGCTGTATTGTATGACAGTGTTATGGTGTTACTTCTCCAGCCCAGGGCTTTTGCTGCAATGGGTATAGGAAGAAAGAGAGCTGGCAATTTTAAAGAGTTCAATTCATAAGTGTTGACAAGAAAAAATTCTGCATTCCACCAGAACTGTTTGGGCTTTGTCCGTAAGTGTGGTCTGCAGTGTTTCATGTTGATGCACTCTGCAGGGAAGTACCAAGTATTTATCTCCAAAATGCACTTAATCTTTTCTGAAATTACTCAAGGATTTATGAAAATACTGTATTCGCAAAATTTGTACATTGGTGGTCTCAATTTTGCTGTAAGGTGCAATTATGACTTTGTAGAGGTTTAATAGGAAATGTAATAATTCTATTTTCAAGGAAGATACAGAAACCTCAGTCCCATTGCTGTTGGTAGATAGAGCCTCTGTGGAAGACCAAGACATATTGCAAGGATACATGTGTAGTGACCAGGTCATGGTTGCCTCATAGAATAGATAATTCAGGAACAGATCTGAAATTTCCAATGATTTTTTTTTTTTCAGTACAAAGCTGCAAAATTTGATAACTTTTATGAACAAAGACTGGTGTGACTTGTTCATGAGTTAAACATGTTGCCTCAAAATTTGTTGACACTTACTCCATGAATCACCAAACTACTATATTATGTGTAATAAGGTCAAGGTAACAATGAGATTTGCTGGCTTCATGGAAAAACTTCCATGTATTTAAAAAGATCACATGATTAAAGTTGAAGATCATATGATTGAAGTTAATTTGTCTTTGCAAGGTTCTGCTTTGGGAAGAGGTTTTCAGGAAATGTCTTACCAAATGTCTTTTACCTCACATTTTGTCATTCCTTTTATTCAAAAGTTCCTCTTTTGCCGAAGGTGAATCATGTTTGTTTTTTTCTTTTTTTTCTTTGTTTCTGCGGCCCAGTCCTTTTAAACTGCAGGTATGCAGATAATGTTCAGTTACATTATACTCCTATTAAGGTTTATCTTGCTCAGAATATTTCTCAGTATGCTTCAACACACCATATATATGTATGGGAGTGGTGGGGTTGGAACATCTAAAGCAGTCCAGATAATCACATGTTACACGTGCTCAGGCTGACCAGTTTGCTCAGCAGGAAAGTGGTCAACCTCAGGTCCTTTGGCGGAGGCTATGTCACTCATGCATGCGTTAGTACTTAATTGAGTCATGGATTTGTATTCAAGACAGAGAGGCATGCTGTAAAGAATTCTGAGTATTTTACATATCCTGTTGCTTTTGCACAAACTGCTTGGAAATAATTTACGCGGGGTCTGTCATTATGGTAGAAGCAATTTTCACAGTAGTGTTGTAAAGGAAACAATTTCCTTCATCCACAGGAATTGGGGTTCATGAAATTCTGTTTACAGGGTAAATATTTAATGTTTCTTTGGAACGAAGCTGAAATTTTTGGATGCATATTTCTTGATGGAAAGGTTTTCTCTTTATATCTTTCATGAGATTATGTGTCAATTAATCAAATATTTTGACTTGCTACTGGAAACCCTTACAAAAAAAAGGTGTGTCAACCCGTGTCGATCTGTAACCACATGTGATCATGAAAAACAAAAGAATATCACCCGCGGTCTTGGGTGGCAAACCTGTGTTTTTGGAACCCTCTGGACATAGGTTTGACTGAGGTTGACAAACGGTTAACCTTTCCTGCCTTAAATTTCAAGCCACAGGTTTTGTCTCAGAATTCTTTGTTAACAGTGGTTTTAATTGCCATGCTTTTTGCATGTAAAACCTGTGGTAACCTGCATCAAACCTGTGGCAAAGTGTGGCATCTGGCCAACCTGTATCAAAGTCAAGGTAAAGCACGGGTTTCCATGCAAAACCCTGTGGTAACCCGTGGCAGGCACATTTGAAAATCTGCGGATTTGGAACTAATTGCCACACGTTTTTTTTGTAAGGGAAATAAGGTCAACAGTCTTGTGAGGGAGTCTGAAAAAGACAAAGGCTGTGTTACCACTTGATCCCCTCCCTGATGCTGATCCCCCAAGCTCAGTCAACTGGAAAATTTTGTGGCCCACCGCAACCGCATTTGATCCCCTGTGCGAGATCTGATCGCCTCCTCTAGTCCAAGCGACAGGAAGTTGCGTCATTGAAATTATGTCTGCAGGTCATGTTTGTTTACACAATTTTGTGTGCGCGAGATAAGAAATGACAAGCCGCACTGCAGAAGTACGTCATTCATTTGCTTTGATCTTGGGTCATCTTGATCACCGGTGATGTTTCTTCTTGTCTTTTTGACCAACAGTGTGCAGTCTGATCCTTCCCGAAGGGGGTGATCAAGCTTTCGAGATCTGATCTAGGAAACCATAGCATTTCCACTGGCAAATTGATCCCCTACGTGCACAGGGGCAGATCTGGATATGATCTCCTACTCGTACTCAAGTGGGAACACATTCAAAGATGATTAAACAAAGGTGTACTTCATTAAGAGGAAGGCAGTTTACCTTGTCATCATCTTAACAAAATTGATTCTGGCACATCTGGTGTTGTTAGCATTTCTTTAAAGCTTTTCTGCATGAATAACTCATTTCTACTTCTCTCCTCTTATTCAAAATGGCATGGACATCATCACATGTTCTATATGAGAGAGGTGTTAGGTCACATGTTTACATTTATTGTTACAGTGCTGTTGCTTGTTGCTGTTCCAGCAGGAAATTTTGTTCTGAGCATTTTCTGCCCTGTGCCAGAAGTAAACTATCAATGGTCCCATCTTTTGTATTCAGATATCAATGGTTACATCTTTATTTCTGAGCACAGCAACTTAATAAACTGCAGTGCGATTTCAACAAGCTCTGGTCAGATTCGATGCCCCCAGAAATTCATTTTTTCCAAGCTCAGATTTGGCTGAGAAATGTTGCACTGATACATCTGTTTAAACTTTTATACTGTCCTCTTACTTATTGACATTTTGCAATGTTTAACTCGTATCCGAGCCAACTTGGTGGTGAAACTGAGGCATGTCCAGTGGAGATGATTGTGCGAGTGCTTTTGCACTGCTTATTGAAGATTAGAATAGTTGCCTCTGATCTTATGATATTGTGGACTTTTGAAGGTAAAAAACTATAAATGCTGGCAGTGGCATTTTTGAAGGTGGTTTGTATTTTTGCTTTTTACACTTGCTCGTATACAACCTGGATTCCAAACCTGGATTATGGTAAGTAGAAAGATCTTTTCTATTATATTTTATGGTAAATATTGACTGTTGACAGCTTTTTTAGTGTATTATGGACCCTGGGCAGATTAATATAATGCTGCCACTAGATACAAAGTGCGGTATTCGAAAGTGGGTCCAAACCAGTTCTCAAGTAAAAATTATGTGGCCAATCTTTTCATTATGTGTACCTTGCTATGGTAGTATCAGCCCTGTGTACTACAGTTTTCCATCCATTTGCCCTTTGCATAATATAGCCCTGACAATAGAGTCAGAACATCTGGCACCTTATGCCCTTTCCCAGTCATTTTCTAAGCAACATGCAATATGTTAGTCAAATAGCAAGCAACAAAATATTGGTCCATACAAAATCTCACTTTCTGGAAGCTGGGTTCTCTACATCAACTGTTCATTGGATCGAAGGCTGTCTAGCCGTAAGGTCCCAATTCCAGACGTAATCCTAGCCCTACCATAATCCTAAACCGAGCTCTAATCTATAGCCTTTTACTAAACCTTATTCTGTATTTCACATGAATGCTAGTCTAGCTAATCTTCCATCAAGCTAACCTTCAATCTAGTGGATATGCCCCACTGTAGCCTGTGTATTGTCGAAGTATGGGTGGACAAACTCATGGCTTTTTTTTTTAGCAGGGAGAGGGGCTGTGAGCATTGTCAAAGCTGCACAATTGTCTCATGTTTTGGGAAAGAAGGGGAGGAGCAATGACCCTTGGGGAAGTATTTGTTCAAACTGTAAGGTGGTTTTCTCAACTGTGGTGAAGGCTGGTTAATACATTATATTACCACTGTCAAGCTAACGGTGTGAACTCAGTAGCCTAATGTATGTATGATTACATACTTAAACTGGCCTTCATGCAGCCCATGCAATGTATTATTCATTCCAGTTGCATGATCAATTTGGGGGCAAATTTTCCAATTAAACCAAGGTTCTGTAATTCTTTCATAATGTACTCTGCAGCAGGTTGGCAAATGTTGACTGAGAAAACTAGGATTAGGCCTTTGCCTAGAGTTTTCCTGGTTAAAAAAAAAAAAAAAAACACAGAAGTATGGTATAAGCAACTTAGCAGGGGCACTCTGGGTTGACCCTAAGTAAAGTAGACCTTGGCTTCTGTTTGCTTCAGCCTTACATGGGCATGTTTGAACCATGTATTTGTTATCGAGGGAATAGAATTACTGCATCTTCTACTCACTACACAAATGTCATTTTGTAGCAGGATTATGTAGAACCTCAAGGTTGTAAGCTTGAGAGAAAAAATACCCCAGTACACTCTTAACTGGTAAAAAAGGTACTCTCCTGCCCTGTAAAACAGGAAGGGAAAAGGTTACTGTAAGATACCTATATTCTGTTTTGTAGTCCCTGCAACTTTAATCCACCTCTGCTATGCATTGTGATGGCAACTAGGTGAGGCTCAGGGTAGAAACTGTTGATAGCTTGTGGTGGGGGCCCAGCAGGAAGACAAATCATGTTTTATACCTTATCTATGCTGCAATTAAAATGTATACTTTGTGACACAATGTGTCAGTAGTCCAGAAAAAAATAAATTCAATGCAAGACAATTTAAATTGTGTTTTGTTTATTTTAATGTACCGCAAATGGCCTGCCAGATACATGCAAGGAAAACAGTTCACTGTATATTCTCTTGATAACGTAAATTTCGTTAAACAACCAGCAAGAAAAATTATACGTTACAGCATGTACAAGCATTCGATGTAGCATTAAAGATGACAGCGGGTGGCATTTATGCAAATTAGTTTTACAGGCACACTATATTTTATACCCGATTAAAATTAGCAACATGTTTAAATATCTTGTTAATTTTTTCACTGAAGACAGATCACACTCATGAATTCCCCCTATCAGAAATGTAAATGCTGAAATGATTTAGGATGTGGCTAAATTAAAGATCTGAAAAATTCATATGCCTGAGCTAATTCCATGTACCTTAAAAACTGATAGCTGAGGTGGTTTGCATTAATATTAATATAAAGGCTGCTTCGATGCAGAAGGAAGTGTTACAATAAATTTTCTACTGTAATTTCGTTGACTTTAAATAGACATGGAACAGAAATTTTGATAGACAGTGGCTAAAAATGAAAAAAAAAAAAATTAACGCAAAAGCTTCTCAATTTGTACTTAAATTAGTGAAAGCAAAAAGCCCGACTACTTACACTTTTATCAGGCCATTTCATGTACAGATGGTTAATGGTTCACGCAAGAAAATATTACTCATTGACTTAATACTGGACATGCTTAACAATCACAATGAAATGAACCAAATGCAGTGGAAAGTTTTTACAAGACACCAACTTTGGCATTCAGCATTGATATTAACATAATGAGTAGATACAGCCAATGTTAAAATATATCCCCATTTGGGTCCAAGTGCAGACATTTTCTGTGAGACTCTTTTCTTTTAAACTCATACCTCTTGGTTTGACACCTTGTTTTAAATCTTACCCTGAAATCCATCATAGTGATGAGATTTAATGTTCCACATGATTTGGACAAGAGCTGGCATCAACTAGACAAGTTCAAAGGTGTGGTTACCATTAAAGAGAGGATGCAGTCACCCCAATAAAGAATTGTATTGTAGAGTATCCCATTTCCTGAATGGCGGCTCTTGAGAATCATGTTACAGTATTTTTCTCACTCAACTGTAAAATTTACGAAGAGCAACCCTACTTGGTTTAACTTGAATATGCAATATTTATGTCCTAAATATCATGAAAGATGCTTGGAAGAGGAATAGGAAGAAATTTGTGACATTTTATAGCTATTGTTTCAAAATAAGTTTGGGGCAATTGCTTCTGACCTTTAAAGGGAAATAAGCAGTTGCTCAAAATTTGTTTTGAAATGTCAGCTAATCTTCAAAATATCCACATATATCACTCCCAAGTATCTTTAATGATGTTTCCAAACAAACTTTGAATATTTAAGGTAAAAGAAGGAGGTATTCTTCATGAATTTATCCATTTGGTAACAAACACCTTATCACAGGATTAAGAAGTATATACTAATTCAATTTGGGGTTACTGCATTTTCCCTTTAAGCAACAAAGCCCCTTGCAATCAGCTCACCAGATTCCTCAAAATGACCAACCAACCTTCCCTCGACTTATTAATTCTTTACATGCATACGTAGATGAAAATTAGACCAGTGGCTATCCTCTAGATTGGCCAAGACCATTACGTCATATATTGCCAGAAAGCTTCGTTGGACTCTGTCTCATGAACCCACAGTTAGAAAAGTTTCCTTACTATTAAATGTAATACATTCAAAATTTCTTGAATGAAATGCAGCTAAATGCAGCCATATGTGAGTTGTATTAACTTGTTACTTTGCCAAAATCTTCCTCACATGACAGCAGTGAGATGAATTTGTTGGAAAAGGAGAGGTGGGAGAGAGTGTCACCCCCCCCCCCCCATACCATCTCAGTGTAGGCACTAAAAATATTTGCAATCTTTCCAGTGCTACCAAACCAAATTGCCTTCACCTCATATTTTAAGGTGTAATACCCTATAAGGTCAACATGTCTCCTCATGTTGCATATGTCAGACTCCGTCAGGATAAAATGCATGCTTATCATCCATTTTCATACCACACTTGTCACCTCTATTGTGAGTTAAAGTACTTTTTGGCCTATATCATGTTTGTAAATGATCTGTAATACACAAGACAGGAAGTTCATCAAACACTTAATGCTGATGAAGCCACTCATGGTGATATCACCAATGGCACAAGATGGCACAGATTTTGCATGTCAACAACAAAATTAACTATAAATTGCTACTGGTACCTGGCACTGGGTATGTTAACACATTCATCATTTTGAAAGCATTCTCAGAATCGGTTGCATGACATGTCACCAATACCAACTTTACCACACAAAATAACCCACCCCTATACCCCTCCCCCTTTCCAGCAAAGTTGCCCCAATTCAGTCTTGACCGTCCTGCATCGACAAAACTTTCTGTGAATCAGTAATATTGCCAGTCATTTCTTCAACTGAATTATTCTGACAGAAATTTATACATTAAATTCACACAAATTAGTCAACACAGAGAAGCAACTCCAGTGTATAAATATTCCTGTTTGTTGATTAGTTTGATTAAAGTTGCTAAATATTTGATTACAATTGCTGATTACATCCCTTAATTGAACATGTCTTAAATATGTACAGATCATTTGTGTAAATGCATGCAAAGTGGTTGAACCAACTCTGCATGAAAAAGATTTTTACATGTAGGTACAGATTTCTCCATTTTAATATGCTCAACTAACCTCACATCCACATTTTGCATCAACTCTCTTTCCACTTCTTTCTGCTACAATACTGGCAACTGCACATTGCCAAATGGGGATTCCAAACCCAACCCCCTCCCCCTAATTTTATTAACTGGCATTGACAATGAGTTAACAGCACCATGATTAAATTATTGTAAATAATCCTTAAAAGGCATTATAAATTCCACTTGACCCAAAGATCAGTATCCATACTGACTAAAGCTCAGTTGTGTAATTAAGCAGGCCTGGGCATTGGTGCTGAGAACTACACTGACAGTGCCCCTCCCCACTTCAAAGTAAATACTTTTGACAGGGCCCGGCAAAGTGCCACTCCTTCAGCTGAACAGGTTTAGTTAGCCCGCTGGAGGACATATGACTAAACTGGCACACTGATTTTTGTAATACATGCATGCATAGAACATGGAGACACCAGCAAACATAGCCACAAGCAACACAAATGATTAACAGAACTTTACACTAAAGGGTACGTTGATCATAGACAAAGTACATAGGCACATTTTGCAGGAGGCACGTTTTCAATGAAAGGGATGAGAAAAAATATTAGCACCTGCCATTTCAACTTCTCCATCCTATCCAGACTTAAATCCTTGATTTCTCTCTTAAAACTGCAATACTGGGGTTCCGGGATATGCTTCTTTAAAAGAAGGGTCTAAGCTCAAATCAAGTTTTGATATATTAGAGGGGTACTTATTCTAAGCATTTTTGGTGAAATTCCCATTGAAATCCGACATGTGGTTCTCAAGATATTAGCAGATCAAGTTGTCATATTTTCAACAGAAAGTGAACTTGAAGCAAGCACATATGATGTCA
>WURT03049688.1:0-14335 GCA_009936505.3 Holothuria glaberrima
TTAATATATTACAATTTTTAAAATATATTAAAATCTTTTAACCATATTACAATCTATAAAATATATTACAATCTTTTAAATATATTGAAATCTTTAAAATATATTACAATCTTATGACAAATATTACAAACTTTTCATTAATTTTCGCCGTGGAAGCGAATGAAATGCATTACGAAGTCGCCGTGTTTTTTTCTACATTACCACTTAAAGCCAGGGTTGCCAGACTTTCTGTGAGGCAACCTTCAAATCTGGCGTATAATACGGTAAAAAAACAGCCAAATGAAACTTCTTTGCCATTCAGACTGCAAGTGCTTAAAAATGATCAATTTGTAAAAAACAGCCCTGCCTTTTTTACGAACACTGACGAAGCTTACACATCCAATTATGCTCTAAGTGTAAATGTCGAGACACAACTTGTGCATTTGCTACATTCGCCAACAGATATTGTGGAAAAAATGCATATTTAATGAAAATTGGTAGTCAAATGGAAGAAAAAAACGCCAAAAATACGCAGAATTGCAGTTTGGCGTACGTTTTTAATTTCTGCACGCCAACACATCGAAAAAACGCCAAATTCAGTGCTTTTGCGTAGAAGCTTTTATATGACAAGCTTTATATGACAGGCTTTGTCGCAAAGTCGTATCTTAACTGCGATTCAAGCATTGCATGTGCGTATACAACAGGCTGGATGTACCGTCAGTAGTGTACTTGACTGCATGCATATGCAGTGCATGTTGAGGTGTTATTTCCGACTGAACTGTTTTCCATTCCTGCTTAGTTCCAGACTTGAACAAGTGCTTCTTTCTGTTCAACAGAAGCTTAATCTCTTTGGTAATCCAGAGTTTATTGTTCGGATAGCATTTGCCCGTCTTCTGGGGGATACCAAGGTCCTCACACAATCCGATATAAGAATTAATGGTATTAGTTAATTCATGGATATGTAATGCTGAATCAACAAACATGTCCCAATCCGTTCGGTCAAAGCAATCCTGTAGCTGTTCTAGGGCATTATCAGTTCACTGCTTGATGGATATAACACGTGGTTTGATGCGCTGAACAATCAGCCTGTACTTCGGCAGCAATAGCACATGTTCATGATCGGCTTTGCCGAGTTTTGTGAATGGGGATGAGACGTAAGCATCTTTCACGTTTGTATAGCAGAGGTCCAGTATTGTCTCCCCTCGTGTTGGGCATTTAACTTGTTGGAAGAGTTGTAATCCAGGGCGATTTAACGATCCATGATTAAAGTCACCATTTATGACCAAAAGGGCGTCTTGGGCAGGAGCTTTTAGTTCGTAAATGGCATTAGCCAGTTCAGTGCTCCCCACCTTGGCAAAGGATTTGTCGAGAATGTAGATAGTGCAAAATAGTACATGAGAAAACTCGCGTGGTAAATAGTATGGGCGTATTGAGACAGTTAACATTTCCAGATAAGGGGGGGGGGGTACATACACCATCCTTTCTATACACGTTATTTGGGTGGCACAACTTATTGTTTATGCAAACGTACACGCCTCCTCCTCTTCGTTTCTGGCTACCTTCAGGTCTCTATCACCCCGAATGATATTGAACCCATTGACAGAAACACAATCGTTAGTGTGATTGTCCGTTAGCAAAGTCTCCGTAAACGATAATATACTGGCATTCCTGAAGTCTGAGAGATACCGTACTTCACACTTGCACATAGTTCATCCATTTTGTTACTGAGGGACTTAAAGTTTCCCACGAGGACTGCAGATAGATATAGTCGGTTCCCACATTGTTTAATTCGTTTCTTAACACCACCAGCCCTGCCTCGCTTGCGTTTTATTTCATTCGGTAATTGAAGATGTGACAAATCAGTACATACCGTACGTTTGATACGCGTTGATTACTGAGGAAAACCTCGCCATATCCTTGGTAAATGTTACTGAATAAAACGACATTGACGAACAGAAGGAGATGAATACCACTATTTGTTTGAATGCCCCTCATTTTCCAGAGAAAGGTCTACGTTCATAGGGCCATATTACTGTAGAAATCATAATAACCTTAAAATGGAAGAATTACTTAAATCAGGTAATAAGAAAATTTTACTTAATTTCAGCTATTTTAATGCAGAAATTAGTCAATTTTGAATATTACTTAAGGTGTGTTTTTCATTGTCAAATGGGCAGTTTGTTGCCATTTATAAGTGTTATGTTTTTTCTTTTTTTTTTTCTTTTCTTTTTCCCTCTTCACATTATTCTTTGTGGTGATACCCAATCGTATATTATGGCAGCCATCTAGCAGATGATGCATTATCGAATCCAATACAATCACCCATTTCAAACACGTTAAGTTTTTAATTGCAGACCCCGCCCCCAAAGAAAAAAAGAAAAAAAAAGAAAGCAGTCTTTGGGGAGAATTTCGCAGATGTGCGTGAGTATGCAAAGTTACCAAATATCGAGGCCAGTTTACAGACCACACAATATTCAATGTTTGCCTCCAACATGATCTTGTAGTCAAAACATTACATTAAGTGAACTGAGGTTTAATCGAGCCCATTTAGAAAATCCTGCGTACGAGCCTGTAGTACATTTGTCTACTCGCTCATTTTTATGTTGTGTAAAGCCTATCTGGCAAAACCAAGCTGGAGAATTTACTGCTTATTGGCTGTTCCTTCTTCGGAAGTCTCCAAATATCCTAAATTTTGGCAAGTTACGAAGACACAATTATTTTGAGACACATTTTAAGGGGAAATATGCTCATCCCAGACAGTGTAATTATCCTAACTTAGTTCTAGCCCCGCCCATAACTGTCTTTACCTTCTCCTTGTGCAATACAACACACTCTGTGTACGCTGGATGACATGAGCTGCTCTGAATCTTTTGAAATTTGTAACTCTGATGCAATCAAAGGGTAGTAACCGACTGACACTTTTGCTAACTCCCAAGAAAAAGTCAACCTTGGGGTGATGCAAGCTCGTCTTTAAAATTGATCCGCAGTTTACTGCTCTGAAAAGCAAATCCTTTCTAGAGAGTGAGTCGCCTGGTTTTTGGACTCTGCTGACTGCGTATACCTCAAAGACGAGATAACTTTAGTCTATACTACCACACTAAATTGCAAATTAACAAAGCTAGCTCCCTTTCTTTCGGGTTATCGCATTTACTGCATAAAATTCATTCTTGTACTTTGTTCATCATTACGAAGAATTAGTCAAGTCAAATCACAGATGTAAAAAGGACTTCTGCCGTACTTAGAATACTTTTCGTATATGCTTTAACTTTTCAAGTCATGAATGCTTCAATTGGAACAAACGAAACTTGCTTCCGACAAGGTAGGGCCTACAATAATCATTCGCTACACCTGCCGTCCCAGATGCGTATTTCCTTATGTGTAGCCGTAGTAAGCGTTGGTTGCATTGCTATATTCGCTAATGGATTGATTCTGGCAGCTTACATCACCAGCCAAGAAATACTAAATGTACATTTCAACAGGTACATTTTTAATCGTGCGATAACAGACTGTTTGGTGGGATCGGTGTACAAGTTTCATTTGGTGGATTTTATTGTAGAGAAGAATGAGGTATTCGAATATCGTGCTGTTTCAGTTTTAGTAGGATTTGTGACAATTGTGTCTGCTGACGCAACCATCTTGGTGACCATCCTAATGACAGTGGATCGATATTACCTTGTTTCTGATATTGTGAAATATACCATGAATCGGTCTCGAAAAAGAGTAAGAATTTCAACTGTGGCTTCTCAGCTTTATTCTAACTTTTCTTCAAACGTATTCGCTTACTTTCGGTTACGTATTACTGGTTAACTGTGGACAGATATTTCTCCTTGTTATAACCCTACTCGTTGTAACTATGATTACATTTGTCATTCCCTTGTCTTAATTCTATTACTTTTAAATGGTACCGTTTTCTATAAATTGCTCGTTAGATCAAAGGCTTTCATTCATAAAGGACCGGCGATGATCTTCCAGTTGTCGCAAACCAGGACAAGCACCCCTGGAACAAATCGCGGCTTAAAAATGAAGGAAATAGAAGTTGGACTAAGACAGCAGAAACACATGAAATGTGAATCAAACATAAGCGTTATATCTGCGGATGTTGCTGTCAAATATATACCAAGAAATAGTTTATATGAACACCCAGTCGAAGGAGAGGCTACCTATAATGTAGGAAAACATATCTCACAACAGGGTACCACAAACTAATCCCCGGATCTGTACAAGAACAGGCATGTCTGCTCGTTTGAAGAAACTTCACAAAACTGGAGAACAACTTGTTCTCATTGTTCTCATTTTTCTTATTTGCTGATTGCCTCACCACGTTTCTGCCGTTTGTGTTGAATTCAACAACTTTAGTTTGGGTGATGCATTTGTATGGATAATATGGCTTGAAGTTCTACCGATCGTTAATTCTACAATAAACCCCTTCATTTATATTTTTACGAGCAAACGCTATTATAAGCAAGTCTTGTACCTCATCAGCTTTAAGCGGTTTCAGCCTGTCATTTAAATGGACGGAAGCAGGTCTTATTGTTACAGATAATCTGACGAGAATGATGTGTTGTATTCAATTCAAAATGGTCTGTTAAAATTTGTTCTATTGAAGCCACATGCAGCAGCGGAGATTTGTAGACTCTGAAGGCACAACTTTCTGTGTGAATAAGCAAAAGTCCAAAGAGTGGAAGGAGGATATACATCCTCTCGGATTTCACTCTATGAAGCCATGACATTTTTCTTAACTTTTGGTTTCAACTTATGCAATGTCGATGTCCTGGCATGTTAGGACCTATATTAAGTGATTTCAGTCACAAAATTTTACTACATGTTGCAGTGTCATATGGCACTCTATATCAATATGCAGCCGAATATCAGTGAGGCATAAGATTGTTTATAGCTTAAAAACAAGATCAGAAAACCACCCATTATATTGCCACATATACTCTAATGTATTGAATCAATGTTAAAAGTTTCATTTCTGGCATGACACACTTGATGGTCATGCCTCATGCAGTTGTTATTTCTTCATTAAACTAAAGATAGGATTTGCAAATCCAATTATATCAAGTTGTAAGTCCAGTTTCATGATTTCAATTCCTCACAACGATGGATTTGTTGTGAGAAGCAATAGTTATAGTTCCTGCAAATAATTCGTCAACATGCGCCTATGCAGGAATTTTGTATCCAGAGGGCACAACTTGGTCCGACCATCTAAGGGGATCGCCACCATGAGTTGGCACGGAGCGTGCTGAGAAAATTTTGGTTTTTTATATCTCCGAGATGGCCGGAAATGGCCCTTCCCATGCTTGACCATGGCCCCTAAGACGTTCCCTTAACCAGTTTTGTTTGAAGAAACAGAGGATTCAAGACGATTTTAAACACATATTTCATCTTTGGTTATCATGACCAGCAAATTCCCTGTGGAGCGCTGCTAGGAATTCAATTGTGATAACAAAAATGAACCGGGTATTATTCACATACTGACATATAAATCAGTGGGTACGCACTTCATGGTTCATAAAAAAATATCTTACAGAAATGGTTTCGCTTGTTGTAAGGAGTGGGATATGTGAAGACATACAACGAAGGCCAAAAATTCAACAACAGCTCTGTGGTGTAACTTCCAATGGTTTATAATAATATTGTAGATTGTCCTATTTGTACCTACACACAATATATACATAAAATCGATGGTTAACTTCATTTAAATAACTCCTCGTATTCCCACATTTTAATGTTAACCTTATAAATATAATACAAATTAGCACGTTTTATAAATTGACTCAGTTTCCGTTAAAATTTCTCCCTCACTCACATTTACGTTCTGTATACCACAAACCCTTCCCTCTTAAATCCATATTTCTGGAGATGGATAATATTATACTTCCTAGGTGGTACAATCTAATTCTTTACTGGTAGCACCACATACATTTTTAATACAATGTTCTGCTAGCCCATGATTCCTAGCAGTCAGAGTGAGCATAATTACAATAGTAGTGACTACCCTAAACCAACATTCTCAAACTTCAGACAACTATATACAATTAAAACTATCAGCCCACACCGTCTAATTTCTTGGCTGCTCATTTCAGAGCCTTAGGAATAACATAAAATATACTTACAACTCAAGAACTTCCTTGAATTGGTTTTCCGGAGTTTAAATATAAAGTAACAATTATCCGTTATAACTCGGTATAACCGACTCTCTTTAGCCGGAAAAAAACTTGTTCTTTTTAGCAGACTGTCCTGCTCTCTGTAACAGAATATATTCTTCTGCTCTCTTTAACAGAATATATTCTTCTGCTCTCTTTAGCAGAGAAATCTCTCCACCCGTGTGTTCCCTATATCATCAAGAAAAACACTTTATCACAAGCCCCTTTTCACGTGTTAATTCTAACGCTTTTACTGCGTTAACCACCATCCCTAGGTATACGGAACTAATACCCTTGCCTATGCTCAAATATAATTCACCAGTTTAAAGTATTTAATAGGCAAAGTATCTTTGGCTCACAGCTAAGGATGGTTAATGCTTCTTCTTAAACAATGAATGTAATGAACACCCTTACAAGCTCAGGGCAAGATTCAGGTGGAGGGTGAACTTAAATAATTTTGCATCCTCCTCCGTGAAACTTATACCGTTCTCAATTAACGAGGAACGAATCGAAGTGCATGCGCCCATGGGCGGCGATTCGTCTTTGATATCGGCAGTGGCACTATCTAAGCGGGGCACCACTATCAGTTGGCGTGGAGCGTACAAACAAAATTTTGGCCAAAATATCCCCCCCCCCCATTCACCCGAAATGACCATTTCCAGGTTTTGCAACGTGACACTATGACAACTGTCAGAAGTATTTCCTAAAACAAATGGAATGTTTTAAAAAGTCTAGAAAAGGTAAAGTGTTCTGATTTCCGGATATATACCGGGTTGATTTCATGGGGTGTGAAATGTATAGTGTCCCCCATCCAATCCATGGGGATATCCCCCCGTCCACCTAGGACCGCCTCCCATGCATGCACCTGGCTTTCGCATTAAAGAAGGCATACGTGGCGGCCTTCGTGAACCCGTAAATTCAAGTCAAACGATAGACGGGGTCCGCTGGTTCGGAGGTGCCTTGGACCGATGGTCCACAAGATCGAAGACACACATATGAATATGTATATATATATATATATAATTTTTTGATCTAGCAGACATTCGGTCCAATGGACCCTCCCTCCAGCGCACGCTGTTCATTCGAATAGTGAACCTTCGATCTAGCGGAATTATCCTTTTCTGTTCCGAGTCTGGGCTAATCCGCTTCACGCAAGCGGGTCGCTCGCAACTTCTTGTAATCATGGCCTACGTCATGGGATCCTTTTCTATGTCAGTTTCTCTTCCACTCAGCAAGGGGACAACTACTGATTTTGAAGTTAGTCCTTCCCTTCCTCGTTATAAATATACTATAGGGTATAGAAGTACTGGTTCGAAGTAGGGAAAACGCCTATTACTTTATCATGGAGCAAAAGTTCATCATTAATATGCAATATGTAAAGGCATCGTTTCATTAATATGACTGAGACAGCGGTGGCGTATCTGAGGTCACATGTCAAGGGGGCAAAAGAGCATATTTCCCGTTGAAAACTTTACAAACCAAGTTTGCAAAGACTCGACATATTATTCAGAGGCCGAGGGTTATTCACGTTTTAAGGAAGCTATGTGAAGTTAGGCTGCGTAAGACATCTATATACCTTTCAAGACTGACATAACCTGTACAACTTAAAATTTACATTATGTTGGCCTAGAAAATTAAAAAATAACAGCACTTCACTTCAAGAACTCTTATGGTAGTAGCTCACCTTACAATGTGCCTACGAGACTTCCTTACCGAAATTCGTCGAATAATGACAGATTTAAAATTCTTTGAAATTCCGCAAATAGGCAGCAAGATGACATTTTGGCACTTTTGTCAAGTTGTAGGTCCTATTTCTCAGCAAATACATATCCCACTGGCCTAGTGTAATATAAACCTTATGAAACCATCTTATAGAATAAGTTTCTGTAATATGAAGCTTTTGGAATGTTGTTTTGTGGAGTTAAAGATTCCCAAAATGGGCAAAATTTGCGTTTTTGACTATTACCGCCACACATTTGGCCAAGTTATGGTATAAATATCTGTCAGTATTATTATGCCTACATCCCTGGAATTTTTTGACGTGATTATCTGGTACACAGAGAATGCAGAATGCTGTTTATACAAATTTCAAAGAATTTTAAATCCGTCACAATTCGACGAACCTTGCTAAAATTTTGAGAATATGCTATTTTTATGACAGACTATAAATTCACACAAATATTCTGGGAATTTTTTGTCGATCGAGCGACAACTTTTTGCCATATTGCAAGGGTTATTTGACGTGGAATGACTCCACAAAAACAACAGGGATCATCTACTCATGGTCTGCCCCCGACATGTCAAGTTTATAAGTTCTTAAAGTTTCCTGTATCAGATAGAGTGTTTACAATGCTTTAACCTTTTGACCTCTGATGACCCCAAAAGACCTTTGACCTTCAACAAGAATGATGAGGATCATCTAGACCATGGTTCCCACTCTTTTGTGGACATAAAATTCCAGCCTTTTCAAGACTTTTCAAGGTATTTTACCATTTTTAAAGAGCTCAATATGTTCAGTTCTAATAATTTTACACAAGACTTCAGAGCGTTATTGTAGCTTCAGGTACGTTCTTTATCAAGAGGGGGATGGCAGGGCTCTACACATATATGTCTGCTTACCCAGGGCTATCTCAAACCACACATGGACTAGTAACAGTTAACCATGAAAATTCCCATGGCCAGTACAAAATTTGTAGTTGTAACGACCTTTGGAGGCAAGTGCAAATGTCCTTCGGGCAGGTTGAATAAGTTTATCAAGTTCCCTATGGGATACTATAGTAAAGCTTCAAGACTTTCGAGCCCCGAGTGGGATGCCGACCCACACCCTAGAAAATGTTTGCCCCTTAAAACATTTAAGAAAAATCACTAACAGTTGTCGCCTTAAAAACATCTTGGTATATCACGTATGTAACCCTTCTGAAATATTCCTCCCTGGAAGCTGTCCCCTCTCCCTTCAGTACTCTTTCTGGCTACAGGCCTCGCCAGGAATACTTACATGAAAAAGCTCATAAAATGTTATTTGCACTTTAGCCTATTCCTCTTTTATTTGTCAATTAAATAATCAAGAACGGCTTAACTTAGTCTGTTAGTAGGCCTAGGCTAACCAAAGTTAGACAGGCAATGCATGAAAAATTTCATCCCAATTACAACTCATTTAAAACTTGCTGGTCTACACCCTAGAAAATGTTTGCCGCATAAAACATTTGACAAAAAAATCACTCACAGTTGTCGCCTTAAATACATCCTGGTATATCACGTATGTGATCCTTCTGAAATATTCCTCCCTGGAAGTTATCCCCTCTCCCTTCAGTACTCTTTCTTGCTACAGGCCTCGCCAGGAATACTTACATGAAAAAGGTTTTCTAACTAATAAAATGTTATTTGTCCTTTAGCGTATTCCTCTTCTATTTGTCAAGTCAATAATCAAGAAGGCTTAACTTAGTCTGTTAGTCGGCTTAGGCTAACCAAAGTTAGACAGGCAATGCATGAAAATTTTCATCCCAATTAAAACTTATATAATAGTTTTCCAGCAAATAAAACGCAATGTGCATCACTTGTAGGCCTATAAATATACCCACCAAGGGAACTAAAATATAAACAATACAGCATCCCTGTGAATCTTAAAGCAACTCAGCCTCTCGGGTACTGCAAAGAATCGTTTGGGCTCTCAGGCTAAGCCTCACATAGTGCTATGTTCTGTAAGTACTACTAAGGTCACGGAAGATTTTCTTTAAGTAGGAACATGTAGGATAAACCAAGAGATATCTTGGTCTTAGTACCTTTCGTTTGGAAAAGTGAGCGACTACTGATTCTCTGGAGTACGGTATCAGTGCTGTACAAGCGGTATCATCGGTATATTGTGTTTACAGATGAAAGGATGGGAATTGCTTAAAAAGAACAGACTGTTAAGAACTTTTCGCTGCGTTAATCAGACGGACATTCATGGGAATGGAATGTATTTAACTTGTAACTCTCACAGGTTTTAAGAAAAGAGGCAGAACTTGTCAGTCTCTCAGATCTGAAGCTAAATTGTCTCCTTCCCTTTCACTCATCTTCTTTTCTCTTTCTATCCGTTTCTTTCTTCTTTCCTTAATTTGCCCCTTTTTAACCCGGTGGTTTGAACTAATCTTCCCGGTCGAAACCGTCAGAGGGAGCACCTTGCCCCCCTGCCGCTATATAAATTCCTTATATGTCACATGTGTGGGTTTGCCATATATGGGATATATAAGGATTTGCCATATATGTACCATATCTGTCCCATATAAAAATTGAGCCATACCGATTTTATATGGGCTATATATGGCCTTTATGTTATATCAAGTTATATCTGCCCAATTCTTGTTAAAGCCAGATACAAATCCCATATCTGGACGAGATATTGGCCAGATATAAATTTCCATATGTGGCCCATACATGGATTTGCTACCCACAGTGCAGTATATGTCACTGTTATACCCATTTTCAGCAGCACCCACTGCACAGGTGGTTATGCAACACATTAATGATCGAACATCTCCGCTCTCAGTCTAGGCTTTCAGTTTTACCACTAACCGAGTTCACACACTCACTCAAAAACAATAGCACGAATAATGAGAGAGCACACATGCATAAGTCATACTATGGTAATAAAGTTTGCGTTCATTCAAAACTGGACGCAGCCCTCTTCGCTTGAGCAATTTGGGCGGACGATGTTTAGGAAACCTTCAAGAGGGGCTGAGCAACAAAGTCCGCTCAAGTAGGAAAGGCGCTGAAGGCGTTTGCCCTGAAAAAGTTCGTTGATTTGCTTACAATCAGTCGTCTGACTATAGTTGCAAAGTTAGCTTGTGCATAAAGTTTGCATCCAATTTCCTGAAAGTAAAGACTCTGTAGGATCGCGGTGGTAGGAGGGCGGCGATACCATACCAGGCTCTTGTTTCGGGAGCCTGTGGATATTCGATGTCTGCTAATCTACACAAGGCGGGTCCTGTATATCGAAATACGTAAGAACTATTTTATTATTGTGTTTATATCCTACGAGGAATTTTGTAGAATTACATAGAAAATGGCATAAAATAAGATCTCTAGAATTTTTGTTAATTACATCTTTTGTGCAGTTGGGCTGGACTAAATCTGAAAAATTCCTGAACTCCATGTAAATGATCTAGGAAAGCTTAAGATATATAGAAGATAGAAAAAGAGTCCTTAGAGGTGTAATAGAGGTTTTGAAGGCTGTTCATAGATTAAACAGAAGAATTTGCAGGAAATATGTTGACAACTTTACAAAACTATTGCAAAATCTCAAAAAGGCAGATGATAAGTATTACTTCAATAGGTTTAGAAAAATAGAAGAAGGATAGCAGCAAAAACATACTGCAAATTGTGGGGACAACATGCAATGTGTTCCTTCATTTTCAATTTAAGAACCTTTTTTGGGTCTCATTGAAATGATAAATACAGAGTATACAGCACTGCACAACTTACAGAGAAAAATCAGCTCTTAATGATATGTTTAGGACTGTGCTACCAGAAAATTTGATAGTAAATTCGTTCTGGCTTACCCATAAACGACATAAATTGTGTCTACTAAATTGTGTATGTAACCTGAAGATATAGCATAGATCCTAGGTCATGTAATAAAATTTTTCAACAGTTCTTACTTTTTGTTTTTATTTGTTACTTGACCTAGTATTGGAAAATGGAGAAAGCTCAAACCGGTATTCTAAAGCACGCCTGGAATCTTATCTTATACGGTTCCAATTCCATTACCACTGATGTGACGGGGCAGCTCCTATCCCCACGAACAATTCTCACAATTAAAAGACGTCCGGATCAAGGGGAGGGGCACTGACCCCAAATCCAGGTAATTGATTTGATCAGATTTGGAAAAAAAAAACTTTTCCAGATTGCATCATTTTTATCCAAATCTGATCATGGCAAATTAAATTACCCGGATTTTGATAAGTACCCCGCCGATCCGGATTGGGCTCAAATTTTATCCGAACCGGGCATTTTAGAGTGCACCCATGATATATACTCGTCAGACAACTTCCCCCACCAAAAATTTGAATATGACAAGGTTGAAATGGTTGGTGGGGGTCGTCCGGGAACTTTTTAAAAAATAAGAGACGTAAACATATACATACATATGCTTTTAAATGTGGATATAACTATAGAAGTGAACAGGAGGGGTGCTAATCAAGTCAACACATAGAAAAGCTCGTAAAGTAGCCTCTGTAAAATTCATTCAATGTCATTTTTTCTCAAATTACTGTCCAAAGAATGAATTGATATAGGTTGCTATGCAAAAAAGAGTTCTGTGGAGCAACGTTTTCAGCTTATATTAACTCTATCCTTGTAACAACGTTATTGCCTGAAGGAAAGAGGATGTTCTACACTTATCATTGAATTTAGGCAGATTTTGGACAAAACGCAAGTATTTGTTTCAAAAGACTACTTCATTTCCTATTAACTTTTTGTTATATATTATGAAGTACTTTGTTCTTATATTGTAATCTTTGTCATATGAACAATAGATTTCAACATTAATATAATGCTCTCGTGTCGAATTACTTTCCAGGGATTAACTGATATAGTGCACCATGCGATGTGTAACAGTTTTAGTCAATTTAATCTTGAAACCAGGCAATTAACAATCTTATTGCCTAAAAGGACACGGATACACAACAATTCTTTAACTGTCACGGACTTTGGTTAAATCCTGTGCAAAAAGCACTTACTTGTTACAATCAATAACTCTTATCACCTTATTGATTGAAAATTGCATTGAATTATACAAAATCTGGATTCTATGTCACAAGAGAAATTAGAGTGATGTTAAGCAATATCTCGTTAAATTCATCCTTTATACATTGTTCCATTTATTGTAAAATATCTCGTTTCTCCTAAGTGCTTGATCGGAGCAATTAGTTTGATGCGTGACAATTGTTTTGGTCGTTTTCTCTCTCTTAGATACTAAATAATTTGAAAATCTCTGAAACATTAAGTGGTGCTCCATTTTAAATCAGCCTTTTAAGCCTTAGAATGAGTAACAAACACTAAATGTTCTCACTGACTCTTTTAGAGAAATTCTAGGCAACTTATGAAATAAAACTTTTTGTGATAAAGAGAGCATGTCAACTGTTTCGGAATTTGCCATTTTTATATCTTTGAATTGCTTCCATTAGTCAGTTTATATCACTTTAACCATTTTTCCAATAAGTGATGCTAATAGTAACTGAGCAATGAAAAAGTTCTCTTACGCTTTTAGGTTTAAATTAGAAGAATACAGAATGAAAGTGATATCCTAGAAGGATATTGTTACAACGATTTCTAAACAGTTTCTGTTAAAAACGTTTATGAAGATTAAATGAAACTCAAAAAATCTGTACAGCTTTTCAAAAAAGCTTGTATCAATTTGTTCCACTGGCATATGTGTCTAACAACGGTAATCACATGTGCTTCACTTCAAAATCTATATTTTCCTCCAAACTGACACAGGTTGGCCAGTAACCTTTCTTTGCCAAACATGTGCCATAGGCTTTCACAGGTTTTACATACTAAAGTATGTGGTAATTATAAGCAATTTTGCCAGAGGATTCACACAAAAAATCTGTGATTTGACTTTGAAAACAAGAAAATGTGTGTTAATATGTGTAAAACGTGTGTCTGGTGTGTTTCAAACTACGCAATTTTTCACCCTGGAAAACCTGGGATTTCTCATGTTTTTCACGTATGAACCTACATGGTTTCAGGCACAGTTTGACACCATTTTTCGAATCAAGCTGACACATGAAACCATGCTTTTGACAAAACAACGAAGTATGACAAACAAAGCAAGTAAAGACAAGTACATTATTGAGTCACACAAATTTTGTTTGTTTGTACTCAGCATCAAACATTTCTACACATTACCGCAGTTTGCCACATGTTACTTTGTATGAACACGTGTTTTGGTTTGCCACACATGTCAATACATGGCACCTTGGAAAAATACTTGTGAACCGGCCTTTTACGACAAAATTATTGTCGTGCAAAAATCTGCATACTCTTCACATCCAACCAATTATTATTATTGTTATTGTTGTCGTCGTCATTCTTCTTCTTCTTCTTCTTCTTCTTCTTCTTCTTCTTCTTCTTCTTCTTCTTCTTCTTATCACCATCACCATCACCATCACCATCACCATCACCATCACCATCACCATCACCATCACCATCACCATCACCATCAT
>WURT03049699.1:0-10001 GCA_009936505.3 Holothuria glaberrima
GTTGACGACCTCAGACTTATTGTTATTGATCATCTGGGTTCTGGGTCCAAGTTTCGCCGCCTGTACAAGGAGCGTTTTTGGACAGAAACCCTGCGTACAGACCGCCCTCTTGATCTCAACATTCCGAGTAGGTGACTTTGATCGTCCTTTGCTGCCCTCTCTAGCTTTTTGCCATTTTTGTTTTGTACAGCCTTGAAGAAGGACCCGTGGAGGGTCCGAAAGCTTGGCAGGGTAGTTTGTGATATTTATGTTTCTGCTCTTATACATTTCCCTTTCCCTTTCCCTTTAACAGCCATATAGATGTTTTTATTGTGGCTAGATCACATTAGTGATTCCTATGCAGACGATGTTGCGTTGCTTCGCAAATGAGTTAAATTAGAATCCACTGCCCTATACACTCTCAAATATGGGAAACCCATTTCAGCTGCAATGGGATTGTCAATATGCTATACCCCCTTTCGGCAATTGAATAGCGGGGTTTGAAAAACAACATTAATAGGCAAGGGATACATTATGTGAAGTGATGTTTCATAAGACTTAGATTTTTCACGAATTTGTTTAACAACAATAGGCAGTTACCCCAAAATTTGCTTTGAAAAATGAGCAAACTCTTGCAAATCTCCTCTTATTGCATTACCAGAACCTCTGAAGACGTTTTGAACATAACTATTACAAACAATAGGTACATTAAGGAGAAATTCTCCTTGAATTTCATAATTCACTAATAAAAATATTGTCACATGATCAAAATAGGCCATTCATAAGCTAGAGTGACGGGGAATGATTGAGGTGACTGCCCTTTCCCTTTAAAAAGTGTCGCTAGTTGGCTATGGAAAAGTCAAAGCCTTCTAAATTCCTGGTCTGTCGGTTCATATCTACCTAATAATTTCACCACGGAAGTGTTGTTTGGGTGACAGCTTGGTGATTTCACATTAATGTGGATTCGCTGGAAGTGATAATATCTAGTATAGTTTTATTTCAAATCGCAGTTATACTATGCCCACAGAGAATACTGAGCCACTACGAAAATCGCTGTCATTGTTTGTTACCATGTGTCAACACAAATAAGCCCTTCTACTGTATATAAATTGAGAGATTCTGTCAACACGCCGATAAAGATAGTAGCATTTTGTTAAGATTTAATGCCCGCGTAATGCTGTATAGGCACAATGGCTCTTGACTTTTTCCTAGGACGGATGTGGGTAAGTTGTCACCTTAACCCTAATCCTGGGACTGAACCTTAGTATCAATTTTCATTGTTCATAACTTCTTTAGAAATTTTTGAAATCGCCCCTTTTCATTTCGGGGAAATCCTCTGACGGCTAAAAGAAATAGTTACAAAGGGGGAGCGAGATAGCAACCTGCCCTAGACTGGGGGGTGCAGTCTAGAAGTTAAATTTGTTAGTATAGCCCTCCGTCAACCATGGATTGATATGGAAGGTTGTCCAGACAGGGCCCTTTAGTAGGTAGAGCAGCCGTCCCACTGCCCTTAATTCAGCCCGAATGTTTCTTTAAGTTGTTTATGTAAGTAGTGGAGCACTGGTAATACACAGCTACGGTTGCAGTATATTCATTGCAGCAACTAGTAAAAGTGTACTACGACACTTATATTGTGTTGAGGGTTAGTTAAAGTTAAGTTGCTTGTAATCGATTTTTTTAAAGTTTTAGACTTACCAAAACCCTGTCAATCTTCCCTTTGAATGCTAGATTATAAAATGCTAAATCTTGTTTCTAGGCTGTAACTAGTCAACAATCGAATGGGAAGCAAATCTTATCTCGCCCATTCAATAATGTTCTTGGCAGGGGAAATTGTTGTTGTGTGAGGTAATATGATAATATATAGCAAATTATTGCAACAGCAAGCTGGATATCATCTTAAATTGCTAATATTTGACTGGCTCTGAAGCAACAGTCACACATTTAGCCTAGGCTGCGACTCCTTTGATCCCAAAATGTTCTTTTATTTTAGAACATCATTTGCCATCCCCTTTATATGTCGTGTAGTTTCGTTACTTTCCCCCTTCTGACAAGTAGACAGAACTAAAAATCTTTTTTTCTTTGGTTTTTACTTAAGACCTCTGATCTTTGACCCATACATATCATTGTCCATGCATTCATGTTCATTGTGACACACATCTAACAAATTTTGACGTATGGAATTATGACCTTCGATGACCATTAAGCCCACTGGCGCCTCCAAAATTTCTAAAGTGTGAGGGAAATCCTCGTAAGGGGGAAGCAGAAATAGGGGGAGTTGTGAGTGCACATTCTTCCTGTCTTATCTTACGCCCTCACTTTTGAAAAGTTGCTGACGCTTTGGTAAAACGGTCACGTGGTCAAAACACAGGAGTCTTGGACCTTTTATGATATCTAACTTTTATGCGACTTTGGCATTTGGAAGTCAAACATCATTTTTAAGCATCGCCAGTGCTAGGCTGTGACCAGTGAAATTTCTGAACAGCAGGCGCGGATCCTGGTGGGGGGCACCCCGCGCTCGCCCCTTTTTTACGATGACCAACATTTTTTGACCAACGATATTTTTTGGGGGGGTGCCTGAGCAAATGAGTAAATAGATATGGAAAATATGCTTCCCAGATGCTGGGAAAAAACATCTAAGCGCATCTAGAATTCAAATTTTCTTGGGGCAGAACCCCCAACCCCCCCCCGTCATGGCTTCGTGCCTTCGGCGCTCGCTCGTCGGCCTTCGGCCGACAGTCTGTGCTCCCCCTCTCTCAAAACCCTAGATTCGCGCCTGAACAGGCTCACTACACCAGCAATCCAAGAGTCATAAACCCGTAAGATGATCAAGATACGAAAGGTCTGGGAAATTTTTGGAACTAAGGAGCTGTTAGATACGGTTTTGTGAGACCTGAAAATCGAGTCAGCATATAGAGAATCATACTGTCGACTGGAGTGTCATGATTAAGCAGTGTGACAAGTGCTACCATTTAGGCTTTGTGGCAAGCGTGTCCGGAATAGGACTCATTTCCAGTCTCGAGCCCGTTTTACACTGGATTCGGAACTAGCCGGATATTCTAGTTCACGGAATCGAAGTTGGCCTCGAATGGGCTGCGGCTATACACGGACTCGAAGTCGACTCTAGCTAAGTCCGCAAAAATAAAAGTTACATAGCTGTTACTTGTGGCTACGGTGTTAATGTTGTGGGCCTACTTTTATTTAATTCTTATCACTGCATAAATAATTTCTTACACTACACGCGGGCAAATTTCATGATCAATTTTAACTCAGAGGACGTTCATACTTTTTGGCCTCACTGAGCTGTTACCAGAGTGCATCTCCTATCGGGAACAATTTGACTGGTTAGAAATTGACGACTCTGGGCTATTTCTCTCAGAAGAGTGAAATCAGATTTCTGCTTTAACACTGTTAGGAATGGGTCCTATTAGCTTTTGGAGAATATAATTTTGAGATGATGATTGTTAGGTATACGAGATTAAAAAGGGGTGACGTCAGTGGCCATAGAGAATAGATCTGCTTTAGTTTGGGTCAAAACGAGTAGAATTTATTCAAAATATCATTTTACAAAAGTTTATTTCATGACTGATATCCTATAGGGGAATTTGATTGGTCGTTATTAACTAGGGTAGGGGTAAAAACCCCCTTATGGTAAAATTGACACTTTGCTTGGCATGCGTAATAGCTTACCATGTGTGTGTTGGGGGGGGCGGGGGGTATTTGCCCCATTCAAGTAAACATTACCTACTTTGAATGGCTTTTAATTTAAGTCTCTTTCCAAATTCGAGCCAAGTTGTATGTACTAGCCTATCTTATTCCACGAAATAATCAATATCTTAATGATTTAAACTTAGATAATACATAAGGTTGAATACCATGTTTATGTGATACTTTTATGAATGCCAGACAGACATTTTCATTGTCTCGTGGAGAAAAGCCTGGCTAAATCTTTTCCGAATGTGACGAAGGCATCCTGCCGTAATGACAACCGTATTTTATTATTAAGCTTAAATTGTCACGTCTGTTTGAATACAACAAAGAAAGCAACATTTAATTACCGTATCTGCCACTCAAAATGGACACCGTCATAATTCATAATGTTTAATTCGTTATTCAAAGTGTAAAACTTTATCGTAAATCTCAGAATCACATTTTGGTGGTCTCCATACAAGTGTAGACAATTCGAAGGGTACCCATGAGACTGATTATATAGCCATAAACATTTTTCGATCCTGGCAATTCAACTAAGTCACCTAATTTAGTTTTACTGTCCATAACAGACATGGCTAACACTAGCTAAACACACTATATTAGAGAAATGTAATAAGCATGTTACCCAGTGGAAGTTTGTTGTACTGACCTAGTCCTTATAACCACGTATAAATTGAAAAATACGCTGGGTTACGTTGTAGTCAGGGAGGTGTTAGCAACGAGAACCAACATTCTTTAGTCTCTACCAAGCATTTTTAGTTTCTAATGGTAACCTTGCTTATATAGTCTATATATAGTCTCCTCAACATTGGCTGCGATTTGTTCTCAATATGGGGGGGGGGGGGTGAACGCATTTCCACATTATTTACTGTGTAAAAAATCAAAGTCAACGGGCGATTTCTCAAATATTGGGGAGAAATGTCCCCCTCTCCCCCGACTCGCCGCCCATGCTCCTCAAAATGCTATGATCAAGTAGGACAAGTTGAGCATTATCAAATGACAATGCAAGGACCACTCCTTGTCTTGGCCATTGTTAGTCGCGTCTTACGATAATGTGATTTAAGTTTAAACTTTCGTCGTTATTAGTCACAATAAAATCTCAGTTCGGTTAATGTCATGGAAAATTTTCCTCAAAACTTGTATTTCGAGTATTTCGTAGTTATGTAAAAAAATTGCCAAAATTGAGAGAACCTACCATGACTTACAATGTTTTAAGCAGATGACTCATCAAAATCGTAAGGAAACAAAGAAGAGACAAAACATATGACAGTTCTTTGACTGAAAATCTCAAAGCTTGGTCCTCTTTTGCGGCAAAAAAGTAAACAAACCTCAAGAAAAGGTATGTCGAAACAATGTCCTTTACTTCATGAATACTTGAATATGAAGGAACATATCATCATTAAGAAGGTTTAGTCAACAGTGGATACACAATAAAACAAATACAATAATACAATACAATTTATTTATAAAGCGCACAGGTCTACAAAAAGTAATCAAAGGTGCTAAGGTATAATGGTTGAAACAAAATTAAAACAGTAAAACAAAAAAAAGAAAAGCAAGAAACAAAAAAGAGAATAAAAAATAAACCTAGTAAAACGCTTCATTAAGTAAAAATGTTTTAAGACTAAATTTAAAAGAATCAATTTTTTTGCAAGAACGAACATGTAGCGGCAGCCCGTTCCAAAGGGTTGGGCGCAGTGCTGGAAAGCTCGGCCACGACACGAGGCCTTGCTTCCACGCACATACCTCTCAGCCAACTGGAACAGGCTAGCAGACCGAAGATTGCGCTTGGGTTCATACCACGAAATAAGATCACACAAGTATTTAGGAGCAGAGCCATAGAGAGATTTAAAAGTAAGTAACAGAACCTTGAATAGAATCCGATAAGTGCAATTGGACTGACGAAGTGCTCTCACGCACGGCGTTGCTAAATTCATTACTTTAGGAAGGAAAATTGAAGTGAAAATGTTTTACAAGTGTCGGGATATCAAAATTAAATATTTAACTAATTTGCTTTTCAATTTCAGTTCAATTCAACTTTATTTCAACCAGTACAGGATACAAAAATTTACCGTAATCAGTATAGAATATAAATAAATTTACAGTACTGTAATCACGAGACACATAAAAGAGCAACATTATACTGGGGGATAGCACCAGGAAGCTACTGAAAGCTTGTGGGATGTGCATCCCCTTTGTTACACAAAAGAAAGAATGCAACACCACTTGGAAAATAACTTGACGTATTTAACACGATTAAGGACAAAGACATGTAACAAAAAAGGAGAAAAAAGGCATGGCTAGATAACAATATCAATGCATTTTAAATGTAAGAAGATAGCAAGTAGGATTTGAAATTTCTTTTAAAACTTAATAGGGAGGGAGAATGTCTTAATATTGAGTCCGGAAGAACATTCCATGTGAACGGTCTTAAATATCTTACGTTACGATGGCTAATTTCGAGTCTACAAAATGGGATGGTATAATAAGAACGGTCTCTGGTATCATAACAATGAACACGAAGAGCAAAAAATTTGGAGAGTGAATTTGGTAATAAGTTGTGGCAATTTAGCTATAAATGTAGTTTAGCTATATGCTGCATGCTTTGTTACAGCTTTCCTTACATTAGGGTTGATTATAATACTCTTGCACTTAAATTTGTTCAGGATTTTGTCTGTGAGGGCAAGTCTAGTTTTAGTTAAGTATATCAGTTGTTATTTGGAAGGAGATGCATCGCTTTGGAGTGAGGTTTGTACCACCAAGATCATAACACAGTATCTGTACTTTATATCTTTCTTGGCATTTCTGTAAGACTTACACTGGATTAGGTACTTCATACGAAAGGGATTTGTCTTATGCTACATCTACAGTAAGACTTAGGGTGTTTCACTCGGTGCCATCGCATTGCCAGTCGCTGAGAAATTAAAAAAAAATACTGCATCTTTGGCCACAGGGTGACGGGGATGAGGGAATACCAATGATTGTTTGTGTAAACATGTGAACATAATTCTATACCTGGTCATTTCAGGAAACATCCGAACTTTCTAAATTATTGTGATAAACTTACACGTTTGTCTCTGTAGATCATTTGCATGACGTTTGTTCTTGAGGAGAGGGCAGGTCTTATTGATTTATTTTAATAAAACAGTCATTTCGGGTTTTGTAGCACCTGTCACTAAACTAATGGCGGCGTAAACCGACCCATCGAAGCATTGGCCTGGAGTAAGTCAATTGTGATAGGATTACAAGACCTGAATGATGTTGCTAAAATATCGATATCAAATTGAGGCCAACGAATAAAAAAAAGAAACCCCATTATCCGTTAAGTAGCTTATCATTGATAATCTCCTCGGGATTGGATGGGTCGTAGAGTATGAACATAAATTAAATTTTCTGTTGAACGTACTTTGGAATAAAACTCCCTGGTATAATTGATGGAAAAATGAAGAAGAAAAATCCACTATCATACCACCAACATATCCTAAAAATAGGTCAACATACTCTCGATCACATTTACGTATACAAAGTTTGCGAGGAGGAATTAAACATTATTATAGTGCAGTGTCACCATCCCTTGGTTTCGGAACAGGCTAGCTATCAATGACAATTTATCTTTTTAAACTGAGCTTCACAAAAAGGGTCTGTGATGGCTTCAAGAAAATGTTGAAATTCAGCACTGTTAGATACAATCGCCTGACGTATGTACAATGCTAGTATAGGCTTAGGCTACATAAACTTTGTAATGCAAATTTAAGACCTTCTTTACTAACTAATCTTTACGGATCGCACAGGGGATGGCCGGAGCAGTAAAAGCGCCCCAACCCTCTGGAAACACGCCGGTGATCATTCTTTCACGCAACAGTTTACATGGTAAGGTATCTATCCGCATATGTTGAGTATGGAGATATCACTAAAGGTAAACATTATGGACAGATAATAAATGGGATAGGTGACGCGGTCAGATAGACATTTTATCAAGCTCAAATAGCCGTTTATGAGCCGTTGTTATTACTGTCAGAAATTAAAGTAAATCGTCCACAACATTTCATTAAAATGGTAATTATTTTAGGGTGGGCTTTTTTAGATAGCTTTCATCCTAACATCTATACAAATAATACTAAGCACTTATTCAGGAACTAATTTATTAACCACACCGGTCTTGAAACTGTCCATTTTACTTGGTTTGTGGTGTATATCTACTCTACTTCGATAGTGTTTTAGGTCAGTAGTATGACAGACCCCAAAAAAGAATCGGTTCAATTGACTTTCATAGTTTTACTTTTGATTTATCACAAAGCTATTTAGTAATCTCTTGTTTCTATTATTTTCTTGTTTCTACAGTATCTTCACAGACGCTTTGGAAGTCTTACTCGGATCTGTGGTGCTTCCATATTTTTGCTTCAAACAGCTTTTTATTTGGCTATCGTAATGTACACGCCCTCTCTTGCGATAGAGTCAGGTGAGATATTTTTCGCTTCATAGTACAAAATTTTATCAGAGTTGACACTTGAAAACCAAATGACTGTTTCCAAGGCGGCGAGGGGGTGGTAATAAACTACAGTTCATGGATTTATGGGATGGGAGCTGGGCGTGCTGGTGAGGTTGGATCTCTTCCATAATCTCAGCCCCCTCATTCGGCCAGAATATAGCTACTTTCGGTGAGAGTATCCACTGTTTGGGCAGAAATGCATTGAAAGTTTGGGAAAAATGCTTCTCCCTATATGGAAAGTTGTCGATCACCCTTTTTTGAAAATCACTTAACAATTACCATAACTCTGAATAAATAAGAGAAAATTATTCAGACAATATATCCTACTTAGAAGTGGACTCTTAGAGTAGAAATTAAATATAATATATTTCGTGTAAATGGTTAGAGAATCCCACAATATGTATCAGACATCACATCTTTGTTGTCATCTCCATAAGTAAACTACTTTGAAGCATCATCTTCAGACCCATATCCGCAAAACAAACAGACTAGTTCTGCATGCAGGTGCTAAATTTGAGATATCTCTACGTAATGATCACACACGTAGCAAAGGGCGGGGAGGGGAGTATGAGGCAGTGGCCTCATAGAAAGGTTTTTCACCATCAAAATATACACCAATTTATTTGTATGCCTTAATGCATTTTAGTATGTGCTTTACCTCCTAAAATATTTCGCTCCATGAAGCTATTTTACCAACCCCCCCCCCCCACACCTCAGTACCCTTGTCTGGCTACTGCAGGTCTGGTGTAGGTGTAGTTAACAAATGCAAAATGAAGTTGAGCCTTCCTGTATAGCCAATCACACTGCAATGCCTTTTTTGTCGTTACGATTAATATTGAAGCCTTCTATAAAGACCTTATGTGTATGACGTCATATTGGAGGCAAGCGCGTATCATTGCAACTAACACCAACTAATGCAGACAGGTGATTCGTAGGTAGGTCAAATACGCGTTTGACTCTACTACACGCGTGTGTGAAGACCATGCCGTGCGTGCAGAGTGCTTCATTGTTTTGTCTCCAAAATGACATCGCGTGACGTCAGTGTACAAGGTCTATAATTAATCATCACCATGATCACAAATGTAAGCGATAGCCTACTATAGAGGCCGTGCATTGACGTCATAGCACACGGTTTTGTCGGTCATTTTGGACGGGAAAAAGAACTGGCACTTACTCAGGTTATATGCTGTTTGCAACAAATGATAAGCAATTAATAACAATTTTGGTTAAAAATACTATACACCAGAGAGGTTAAAACCACTTTTTAAACCAGCGTTGCGTGGTAAGTCAATGTAAGAAGGGGCGGTTTTTACCGTCCAGAGTTAGTCACTTGGTCCAAAATACGTCGTCTGCACGTTTTCCTTGGGTGATATAAAATGTGGTGTTGACCACGGTGTTAAAATTATGGAGATATGCGACCTATGAGAGTCTTTTCCGCCCAGAGATCAAGTAATAAGATATTCTTATAACACATCTCTTACGTCAATAGCTTGTACTCTTGGTAAAATATACCTCTTCAAAGTCTGAGGGTTATGAAGAAGTATTGCCTAAGCAAAAGTAATGATGTGGTGTGTGACACATTGTTTAAGTATTTCTTTGTTAACCTTGTTTAAATTGTCTCTTAATTAATTGATAGCTAGTTTACACTTTAATGAGAGGTATAATTGATACATTTACAAACAGCTTTTACTGACAAAGTGAATCCCTTGAGATATATAAATGTTACAACTGTTCTTGCAATGATGATTAGAAAAATAATCTATGTATGGGTAAGTACAAATCTGCACACAGTACGTTATGAATATTTATAATTTAAAGTAAACCT
>WURT03049710.1:0-14334 GCA_009936505.3 Holothuria glaberrima
GCTAGCACCTGAATAAACTTGAGAAACTTCAGAAAAGTCTACTGATATTCTTTGGTTCTGTCTCCATCATTTCGACCCACTCGGCAAACGTTACAATATAACCATGGAAGGCAATCCTGGGAGACGGGGACATGTCCCCCAATATTTGAGATATCGCTCATTTACTTTGATTTTTCACACAGTAAATTATTTGAAAATGCTGTCATGATCCCCCCCCCCCGTCCATATTGAGACCAAATCTCCGCCCTTGCATATAGCCGCCTTGGCAAAGCTGCCAGCCTATATATCGTGGTGTCTTATTGGATGGCCACCTGCCCCCATACCCCAGGAGTGAAAATAAATGCACCAAATCACCCGTTTCTTGGGAAGTTTAACATTTACAACATGTCTAAAACTATTATTTTTCAGCAAGCTTTGCTGGCACCCGTGGCTAACATGGTAATTGAGTTGTTCATCTTTAGACCCCCCCCCCCACCATCCCAACCAAAATTCTGTCTACGTGACTGCAGTGAAGTCAAATTTTCATTTACTAATAATTTCCTACGGTAAGGCTTGATACACCACTTCGTGGCTAGGCTGATTTCTCTGTGAATAGATGATCAGTAGGCTGGCAATGGATAGGATTGGGTTTCTGCACATCTGAGAGATGGAGGGAAAAAAAAAACTTGAATGTCACATTGAAATGATAAAAAGACAAAAATTTGAAAGGTTTCATCGTTAGCTATGACCAACATGAAGGTCATCATTTTCACCTGGAGTGGAATCGTGTACATTCGAAAATTGTTCCTGCGTGTAGGGAATCTTCGCCATTTTCCAAGTTCAAAGGAATGTGTATATTTAAGATGTTACATATGTTTGATGTACCTATGTTTACCATTTTGTACAAATTTGACGATTGTTGCGGATTTAAATGAACTCTTGAGATTTTCTTCATCAAAAAAGGAAAAATGGAAATTGACCAAAACTGAGAAAGATTTGTGCAAATATCTAAAAATCTTAGGATTCTTTTCTTCAAAATTTCATCTTTCAGGTTCGATTACAAATGCAGAGCTCTGCTGCTCCACGGTATCGGAGTGCCTTCCACTGTTTTGTCTCCATCATCAGACAAGAATCGGTAGGAATCATATTTTGTCACATATTTACACAGTGTATGGATGTTTGGTGTACTATAAACCACAAGTTGCTATAAAGTAGAAATATGTCAGAGGTTGGTTTCACCGTATTGATAACCCATAACAAAAGTCCCTCTATAGTGTAATGTCAGCTGGGACGGTCACATCTTGCCGATCGATAACACCGGGTGGATTTGCAGAAAATCCTAAGGAAGTGTTTACACCTGACTTATTTGTTATTATATAAAGGTATTTGCACTGCAAATTAAAACTACACTTCAGGGCAAATTCACGTCATGATTGTCTACCAATAACGTAAAATTCTAGGCGAAACACCTTTTGCCCCCTAGGTCTTTGTGAAATACCTTCCTGTACATCTTTGACTATATACTCTACCATTCCCGATGATCTCAATACCAGGAATGGTTTTACCAATATACAAGGCCGTCAGAACCGGGGGACTGGGGGCTGCAACCCCCCCCAATAATTTTGCCATGCATAGTTTTTTAATACAGTAAAATGTCCAAAAAGTGAAAGACAGAGAATTAAAAATAATGAATATCATTTTGAAAGTTATATCACCTATCTATCTGTATTATATTAAACCAAATGAGGTATCATTTCCGTTATTCAGTCAATGAGGAAAAAATCGATAATGGAAGTATTTGAAAATAGCGACTCATTGTCGTACGACGTACTAAATTTGACTTTCTGCATCGGTTTTTTGGAAATCTAAATGGTTAATGCATGATGGAGTCGCTGGATTTTGCAGTGCTTTATCTTAAGTTACTGATTATTCACAGTGGCATAACTCCTATTGCCTCGGACTGTGTTGAGCCGGGGTCCCTGTCGAAAAGTGGGCCCCTGCTACACTGATGCACAGAAAAAAGCTAGGCTAAGTAAATTCAAGGTCTAAGAAATTGGGATTACACCTGTAATATTCCTTGCTTCAGGAATGGAAATGGGCATTGAGTTCATTGGACATATCAGTAATGAAAGTAATAAAATTTTCGTGCACTCTGGGCACGTGCAGCCCCACCACTTAGCCGTGTTTACTATTAATACAGTCTCAAATATATTCACATTATTCAAAGGTGAGGGTTCTACATTTATGCCGATTGTTCTTGTGCATTGGAGTCATTATGGAGGAGCAGGGCATTGTAAGAATGCAAAGTAGTGGAATTAAGGGAGAAGACTCATGGGCATCACCAGACATTTTTAAAGGGGGGTTGTATTTTGTGTGAAGAAGGAAGTTATTGCTGCGACAGCGGCAATGCTCACCCTCATATCGAGCACTACGACATTACGCAAAAACCTTCCTCTATGAAGACCTGGCCTGACTCTGCACTTATAACCAGAAAAGTGCGGTTACCACAAGCCTAACCCAACTTCCTTTAATCACAAGTAATGCCATTGTTTGTTTATTTTGGAGAGCTGGGTCAATAAAAACCTCCATTCTCCCATGTTCAAAGACTGTTTGAGTGTGCAGTAGTGTATTGTTGGCCAGATTAACTGTTTGAGTGTGCAGTGGTGCATGGTTGGCCTGATACTGTTTGATTGTGCAGTGTTGTGTGGTTGGCCAGATTAATTCCCACCAGCAGTGACCAGGTTTCATAGAGGCCTTTTTTGCTTAATGACATGGGGTCCAGGGGGAAGCCCGGTAGGGGTTCAGGGGGCAAAGCCCCCGGAAGCTCTGAGGAGTTAGACATTTTAAATGCCTATCATGTGGTGAAATTATCGTCAATATTGCTAAGTTTGATAAAGCTAAAATATGATTTCTTATTCATATAAGAGCTAAAGGTGAACCTATTTTACGTCTTAAAATGACAATGGCACTAGAATGTTTTTCTTTGAAAGTTGGGGGTCTACCATTGGATCCATGGGCTCGGTCAAGAGAACCAATTGGTAGGATCTGGCCAGAGGCAAAGGATTCCCTGGACAAAAACCCCTGGAAGCTCGTGAAATATAATGGAATATTCAAGATTAAGGAGGTAAAATAGCTAACCTCAGACGACAAATCATGTTAAAGTAACTGAATTCTGCAATGCAAAGAACTTAAAGAAAATCGTTCAAATCTGCAATGGATAGCATCTCTTAACTGCTTAAGCTATCAGGCTCTATAGAACATAATAGTAAGTTTGTGCACAATGTGATTTTACCAGTTTACTTCGTTTTTTACTTTCAACTTTTCTCCCACAAGACCTAGAAAATACTGAAAATATCATTTATTCCATTAAAATAGGTAATGAAAAGGTAAAAAATGAAAACGCCAAGCAAAAAAATGGAGGAAGAACAGAAAAAGTTGTTTGAAATTTAGAATAACGATTGATCACAGCACTCATTTCAATGTGTATGTAGAGATAAAAGGAAGTTAATTTTCAAATATCGGTACAACCCTTTCCTAAACCTAAAGTTCCTTTTGACGTGCCATATTTTTGTGGGATAACTACCCTCTTCATAATACTATCCAATTGAGTAAAAACACCTTATTGACAAAATATTGAACCGTCAAGTCGAAGGTGAATATTAAACACTGACAAGCATATGTCATGCATTTAGTGCGCTAGGAGTCAAAATCTTGAGAGGGCATCCTACTTAACAGGTTTTTGATTCCTTGCTGAAGGCAGGCAAGGAAGGAATCTATGCAATGGTGATGTCATGTGTGTGTATGTAAGTGTATGGGTGTGTGTGTGTATGTGATGCTTAGCTTGTAAACACGACATCTCAAGATAGGAATGACCGACACTTCATATTTAGTATATAGATTTGTCATGTTAAGGAGAACTCTATTGTTTTTGGTGAAGGTCAAGGTCATTAGAGGTCACCAGAGGTCGAAGGCCGAAAACCTTGTAAACATGATATCGCAAGGTAGGAATGACGAACACTTCATAAGTAGTATACAGATTTGTCATGTTAAAAAGGAGAACGCTTTTGTTTTTGGTGGAGGTCAAAGGTCATTTGAGGTCACCAGAGGTTAAACTGCGAGAACCTTGTAAATGGCTTGTAAACACTTTATCTTGAGGTAACAATGACTGACTCTTCATGTTTGGTAATTAGATTTTTTATGTTGAGAGGGAGAACACTCTTGTTTTTGGTGGAGGTCAAATGTCATTTGAGGTCACCAGAGGTCAAAAGCGATATCACGATATCTGAAGGTAGGAGGCTTGGAAAGATATCATATGTAGTATGTGGATGCGTTGTGTTGAGAAGATGAACCCTATTATTTCTGGTGGAGGTCAAAGATCATCTGGGGTCATGGGGAGTTGGAAACTGAAAACCTTGTTAACTAGATATCTCAAGTTAGGAAACTTGTATATATTTTATAATTGGTATGTGCATGCCTTATGGTGAGAAGAACCATTTTGTCTTTGGTGGAGGTCAAAGGTCATCTAGGATCACCTGGGGTCAGAGTCTGAGAACCTTCTCCACACGATTTCTCAGTGTAGGAATCTTGGATAGATTTCATGCGTGGTCCATGGATGCTTTATGGTTGGAGGAAGAACCTTTTTGTTTTGGGAAGGTCAAAGGTCATCTGCAGTCATTAGAGGTTGAAAAGCAAAATATCCCAAGAATTCCCAAGAAAATCCCAACATTTTCTATGGCAAGGAATCACTAAGCCTTTGGGCTTTCTGGTTCCATGTGTAGTAATGTTGAAACCCTCAGAACAGTTGACTGCTACAACAATATCATCACCCTTTTTTCACATTGAGATTTTAAGTCACTTTGAAATATCAAGCATGCTCAAATCCATTTTAATATCAGTGTAAATCCTTTACCGACATAAAGCATTTTACACATCAAAATAAACAGAATTTAAGAGATGACCATCTTTCTAAGATGCGGTAGTTTCTATAAATGATTGTTCCGTTGAAAAAAGAAATCTTTTAAAGATATTCATCAAAAGTACTTTTCATATTTTTCTATCATTTCTGTACATGGTGGTATTAGATATATGATTATAATACTATGGAAAGGTGTCGCTACATTTCACCAATACCTTTAACTGTTTAAAAAAAATAAGGGGTGAAAATAGTAATTTGGGGGACTTGATCTGTAATTGCAGCGAAACTTAATATTCAGCATATTAAAAGAAATTTATACTTTGCAATGGCAGAATTAAGAAACCTATTTCAATTTGTGGTACATCTTTTAAATGTTTTTGTAAAAAAGAAGCTCAAAGGGGGGGGGGTCGTTTGCAGCCCCCAACCTCCCCCTGGTGACGCCCATGAGACTCGCCTTAAATTAGCTGATGCATTTTGTTGGGGATTAAAAGTGTGTCAGTTCAAAGTCTCCAGGCAAATTTTGTTATGGGGACGATTTTCAATGCAAAATTTTGGCAAGCTTCTCACTCATTCATCAAGGTACACATTCCATATCTTTTAACCATTAATTTATTGGAGCAATAATACATTATTGTAACCAAAACACTTCTGAAAAATGTACAACTCAGACCTCTTCAGGCCCCGCATCAGTAGAGAATTTTAGAGCAATATGATGTCATGAGTAGTATATTTGGTAATATTTGTGCTATGCATTTTGTCATTACACATTTTTATAACGAGTACCATACCACAGCCAGAATATCACTAAATGATTATCTCTATGCATGTAATAATTGCAAGATATCCTAAAATACCAGCATTTTGCATCTAAGCCACCTTACCTAACAAAACAAGAATTTTTCAAGAGAAGGAATTGTTACCCCTCCACTTAGTCACCACAGCTTTCCCTTACAGTCAACCAAAAGTATAAGAATTCACTGAATCATGAAAGTTTTCTAATGTATGGCAATTCGGGAATTTGTCAAAGATACTGTAGCACCATTTTGCATCTAAGCCATCTAAATTTTCAAAAATTTCTCAAAAATACACAATTTTTACCGACCTTCCTCTGCCATCTAAAACACATATTCCATTATGCTGGGGAAACCTTTTGTTCGAAATAACAATCAATGGGGGATTTCGTTATCAAGTTTATCAAAAGGTCCCCTAAAAATGTAGGAGATATTTCGTCTCCTACATTTAGTAGATAGTCTAAGTTGTAATTAAATCGCATTGCCTCCTTACCCAAAGGGATTATCCTATAAGGTGGGGAAATGTGTTCAAGTTATCAACCCAACTTGGGAAGTCAATTTAGAAATTTAAGTCAGTTTTCTACAAAATCGGGATGAATTTGAATCAAAAATGGGCAAATATATATAAACGTCAAACAAAAAACGTATCAACATTTTAACTTTTGGGGCAATTTCCTGCAATCTGGGAGGTACTTTTTCAAAAATTTCCCCCATATGCTATGCTCCAACCCATGGTGGCACGTAGCATACCTACACCCCATTTTTTCAACATGCACAAGTCAACTCCCCCCCCCCCAATCCAAAATACCTTCCGACAGCACTGATATAGTTTTGGGTATCGTCATTGTTTGAGGAACGGATTCTCGTGATTAAGGGCCTTGAAGGGCAAATATTTTTGAACACTAAGCGAACACGAATGTGGGGAAAGCCTATGGCTCATGAACTACAACTTCATGAGGGGTTGCAACCAAGTCAACAATTTATATCAAATTTGGTTTCTTTTCAAAGGCCAGCTCAGATGGGAAAACCGTAGACTTCTCTTTGATGTAAAACCTTCCTTACTTTGACCTGGCCAGGTATTGAACTCCCGGTGGCTAAAAAGCTGCATCGCTTCAAATGCCACCACCTTTATCCACTCGGCTACCGCACCGGTAGAAATGCATAGAAATGCCGGAAAAGTTGTAAATGTTTCGCCGGAAAAGTTGCTTATTTAAGAGTGGCATAGCCAGTTATGGTGCCTGGGAACCAGAGTTCCTCCTGAAAAGGGTTCAACGGGAAAATCAGGGAGACTTGGGAGAGGGAAAGGAAAACGAGAAAAAATGAAAGGGTGAGATCCCAAGAAAGGAAAAGTGAAAGAAAGGCACAGGCCAGCCTTGCATTTAGACCCAGCCTAAACCGAGTTGATAGAGTGGGGGATGTGGTATAATAATAATTACAAAATACATACTAAGACAAAAAAAAAAAAACATGCATGATGTAAGCCCACATTTACAGGCATGATTAAACTCAGATATCATGGATGTAAGTTGTGTTTATCGGGTTGTTTAATACAAGACACCTTTTGTGGTGCTAAACGAAAAGTTCCACATACACGACAATTGAAGGAAATTTCTGCCCAGGAAACAGGAAAATGGTGTTGCGACACTTTAAAGTGTGGGCAGCCCGCTGGGTGTTTTACAGAATCTGTTCGTATTTATCAAAACATTAGACATTAACCAATGCTTTCAAAAGAAAAAAGTTAATGTTACTTTATGTAATAATGGGGATAAATTCAATTTTGTGGACAAATTATGCAGTTATGAAGTACCACTCATCAGATTAAAGTCAACACACACTTGCAAGGCGAACAGCAACCAAACTCGCTGGTGCTACTGAGGTAGTATAAAATGCGAAATGACAGAACAAAGTTTGATTGAGCATAGCTAAGAGAGTCATTGTAGTGCCGATTCTGCTCTTGAAAAAGAGATGTTCGTACACGATATAGTCGTGTGATTGAAGTGACAGATATAATTCTTTTGTTCAATGTGGTGTAGCGCCACAGTCTTTGGAAACAAGCGTTAAAAATATTAAACCATACCATAGCCTATTGCAGTAAGTTTCAAAGTGAGAAAAAAGTCTATCATGATTAGCTAATTTTTTACAACTGTAATTCTAGTGTAATGTTTAAAAGAATGGAGAAATTTTTACATTGAGAGGATAGTTGTGGAGATAGTTGTGCAGAATCTTTTTCTTCAAACTAGCCTGACTCCGGGGTTGACATATACCATCGGTTAAATATTTATAATACAAAATAAATGACCTTATGAATTATTCAAGCAAGTATGTTTGCTTGAAAACGCTAATGCTTACATAAACAGTACATATGATTCGTCAAGATAGGCGTAGGGAAATTCGATTCACAAGGGGACGGGATGGGGGTTCTGAAGGTGTCTGCATTGTAATTTTTCTTAATTGAAAATAATATTTTATCCCTGAAAATGTAAACCACACATTTTGCTGACGAAGGGGAATTTCCCTGCCGTATACACCTATGGGGGGCCTTGCTTGGCTGATGTCACATTCCAGCATCCAAATCAAAGACAGAGAAGAATACAGTACGTGTTTTCGACCTCAAAGTGCACCATGTGCACCATGTGTATTAAAAGCTCTGTGGTCAGTTAGTTGTAAGGCAAGGATCCGAATGACCGACCTTACCCACCCACAGACGAAACAGTCTTAGTGGAAAACAGGAAAACATGGTTTTGATGACAGACACAACTCGGGAGGGGTAAGGTTGAAAATTTTAATTTTGGTGCGTGGTCCTAGTTCTACAAGTGAAAATTTGTATCAAGCTGTGATTACATCAATTTTCCTTTCAGCCTTTGTCCCTCTACAAAGGGATGGCTACCCCAGTTTTAACTGCTGCTGGTCTTAATGCTATAATATTTGGCGTTTACGGTACCTTTATTCGACGATTGGATTCGTCAAAGTTGTCTCACCACTTTACAGCTGGTTGTATCGCAGGATGGGTTCAGACCCCGTTGTGCTGCCTCGTCGAGATATCGAAAATCAGGGTTCAGATGCAAGGTGTTGGCGAGAGGTCAGGTGAAGTCAAGCACAGACTTTACAGTGGTTCGATAAATGCCGTCTACAAAATTATGATGACTGAAGGAATTAGGGGTTGTTTTAGAGGTATGGTACCAGTGATCATCCGTGATGGGCCTGGATCTGGAGTTTATTTTGCTTGTTATGAAGGATTATGCCAGTACTTTGGAAAGTCTTCGGATGAGGAGGACCTGCCATTTTTACTGCTGATGCTGGCCGGTGGTTTGAGTGGCATGGCTTCATGGGTCAGCATATATAACCTTGATGTGATTAAAACGAGGTTTCAGGTTGACGGGATCGGGGGAAAGTGCAAATACCAGACCTATCGCGACGTCGTCAGGGACATTTATCAAACCAATGGACTACGAGGATTTTTTTCTGGGCTCGGGGTAACAATGTTTAGGGCATTCCCAGCAAATGCAGCCATCTTTGGTGCTGTTTCATTAACTTTCCGTTTGTTTGGATGCCAAAACTAGATCGTATTTATATGTACTCTTACATTGCCATGGAATATTGCCAAAGTAATAAAGAAGCACGTCCTCACTCACCAGACAAACTGCAGTTCTGGTTGTTTAATACGCCTTTAAAGTAACATAATTGTCTGGTGGGGCTACCTTCAATGTTATAGCGACGGTTCAAACTTGAGAATGAATAGCAACATCTTTTCTCCGTACAAAGTATGTAGGCATTATGGGAAAGAGATGGCTATTAAACATGATTTTTCAATGTATTAGGGAAATGTGCCACACGGATGGTCACGTGTGCAGTAACAGTTTATCACCACAGCTGTGTGGGCAATCATACATGTTTGGTTGTCATCCTTTTTTATTCCTTGCCGAAGGCGGGCAAGGGATCTATGCGATGTTGATGTGTGTGTGTGTATGTGTGTGTGTATGTGACAATTTGCTTGTAAACGCTCTATCTCAAGAAGGGTAACTCCGAGGGATCTCATATTTGTTGTGTGGGTTGGCCATATTGAGTAGATGATCCCTATTGTTTTTGGTGGAGGTCAAAGGTTATTTGGGGTCACTAGAGGTCAAAAGGTCAAAACCTTGTAAACGATCTCAAGAAGGGTAACTCCGAGGAATCTCATACTTGGTATGTAGGTTGGCTATATTGAGTAGATAATCCCTATTGTTTTTGGTGGAGGTCAAAGGTCATATGGGGTCACCAGAGGTCAAAAGATCAAAACATTGTATATAAGCACTATATCTCGAAAACGGTAACTGTAAGCTTATTGAGTAGATGATCCCTGTAGATTTTGGTAGAGGTCAGAGGTCATTTGGGGTCACCAAAGGTTAAAAGGGCCATCTAGGGTAGGTTATCCCTTTTGTTTAAGTGGAGGTAAAAGGTCATTTTTGGTCACAAGACTTTCAAAAGGTCAAAACCAACATGATATCTCAATTAGGATAACTGTTAGGCAGGGCTCAAAATAAGCGGGCATCCAGGCTTTATTTGGGCCTGTAGATTAGAAAAAAGTGCCCAGAGACCTGGTTACAACAGTATCCTTGCACTATTTTCTCACGAAAATAATGCCCTGTAAAATTGCCCGGGCATATTTTTCTTTAAGAAAATAATGCCCGGAGCAATGCTGGGGCAGTATTTCATTGAAAAAAAGATGCCCGCACCCTGTTTTCTAATAGAAATTACCGCCCGGGTGTATTCCAAATGAAAATCGAAATTGTTTAAATATGTAGAATTTCCTTGTTAACACCATTTCTCAAGATGGGAAACTTGGATTGATTTCATACTTAGTATATAGATGCATTATGTTGAGAGGAAAAAGATTGTTTTGGCAAAGGTCAAAGGTCATCTGGGGTCACCGGGGGTGAAAATCTGAAAACAATGTTAATATGATATCTCAAGGTGGGAAGCACAGATTGAATCCATACTTAGTATGTTGATGCATTATGGGAAAGAGAGAGAACTTTTTTGTTTTTGGTGGAGGTCAAAGGTCATTTTCGGTCATTGGGGTCAAACTCTGAAAACCTTGTTAACACCATATCTTGATATATTAATATAGGAAGCTTGGTTTTATTTTTTAGTATTCAGATGTGTTATATAGTAAGACTATAAGCACCCTATTAGATTTGGTGAAGGTCAAAGGTCACCTGGGGTCACCAGGGGTCAAACTCTGATGTTCAAGATCTTTATCTGGGGTCACCACAGGTCAAAAAGCAAAATTTCCCAAGAATTTCCAAGACCTTCATCTCGGGTCACCAAAGGTCAAAAAGCAAAATTTTTCAAGAATTTACAAGATCATGATCTGGGGTAAGCAAAGGTCAAAATGCAAAATTTCCCAAGATTTCCCAAGATCAAATATGAACACAAAACTGTATTTTTCCAACACCTTAAGACAGCATTTCACCAAATGACTGAAAGAAATGGGATAACATGGCATTATTTGGAATAAAAATGCATCATCGAAACCTCAATGCATTTTTGCATTCTGGTTTTAATAGAAATTTCCGAAAATGGCCCTCATTCAGCCTGGGAAAAAAATTCCACGACCAGGTCTAGTTTCATGAAAACTTGCCTTCATCTTAATTTCGAAATTACGATGTAATAGGTCTACATAAATCAAAGCTAAGATTAAACGTAACTTTTTGTGAAACTTGGCCAAGAGAACGGGTAAAAACTCTAGTGTCATTTACTTGGAGTATATTTTTGTAATGATGAGAATATTTTGCATGTTGAAGTGTTAGTAGTGTCAAAATAACTTACAAGAGACTTTGTACAAAAGGAATATGTGTCATCATGAATGCAAAGTGATATGCCTTATATGGTCACAAGGGCTAAACTTTCCAGCATCTGATTGAGAACAACATTCTGTAACATATAAAAGTCACAAGAAACAATTCTTTCATTATTATGTTGCCCAATGCACACAAAGCAGCTTGAATCGATGAGAGTGCACCTTCAAAAATATAACATGTCAATCCTATGGTATCCATTTTGCAAAGTTTTGTTTTTAATAAAATTGGTGTATGGGCATGTTCTTGTTGGTCTACAGCTGTAACACAAGATGTTAATCTTAAAGAGATAGTAACATGGCGGATAAGCATGACTGATAATCCTTGTTTTGGTATTTAATAGCCTACCGTACTCTATCAAATTCTACGTATAATGAGGATCTGTCTATTACAGCTTTATCATGACACCCATGCGACAGCTCCAGGCTGACTGGGCAGTGAAGTAATCATCCCTTACAGGCATAGGAGGTGGTTACTACTGGAGTGGAGGCTGCAGCCTCTCCCCCATACCATCCGGACAAAAAATTCCCACCTTCTGGCGAAATTTGTTATTTTTAAGGAAAAATGTACAGCAGTCCCTCATTTGGAGATATTCCCATATGCCTATTTCCCTTATGCACCTCGGGTGCGACAGTTAGGTCGGGAACAGAACCTAGCACACACTAAACCAGCCCGGTTGTCGCTAGAATCAGGGAGGTGATATTAGATCTAATATCACCTCCCTGCTTGAATAGTAATCACAGCTGTGTCACAGTCGGATCAGTTCATTGTGCGCCGCCTTTAAGGAGCTGTTTTCCACTTAATGCATATCCAATGTTATTTGTAAATAGTTAAATGCTTTCTTTCTAGTGCCCACAGTTTTGTAAATACCTAGAACCTCTGGGGCTTCCCCTGTTCCCCACGGGGAACGTTACTCAAATGGGGCCCTACCACAGCCCCACACCGGACAGTGTTATGCTCCCATGTTATGAGAATGACACTTGTGCGACCTAATCGACCTTGAATTTCTGACAGTCAGGTGGAAGCCAATTCGCCAAGGTAACATTGACATTGCCAAACATTAAATTTTAGTGCTTTCTGGGTGACACTCTATTTCGAGATCACGGGCATTTTGGAAAGTCTGTATTTTGTTTGTTTTTTGGAACCTTTGTCTTGTCAATATTTAGTAGTATAAAGGTGAAATCAACTAGAAGTCATGTTTTTTGGTAATGAAATACTTTGCAAATTAAAATTAAATTCATCAAAACCCCCATATCATATCTATGCCCCAAAATAAAAGGTGGATAAAAATGACATTGTTTTTCAGTGGTTTTCTACACAATGGCCGCAGGGCAATTCATAGCATCTCAAATTCAATAATGCTAGCTGAAAATAAATAAGGCTAATACGTAAAATTTTCAAGAGTTCTTTTTTTCTTTGGCAAAAATTATCATTGCAATATTTTTTAAGAAATGAATATTGGAGTTCATATACCTTAAAGGTGAAAATTTTCACTTTAACACACTGGCTTAAGTAAGTTTTGTATGTTAAGACGAGTCAATAGTGGACTGTTCTTACTTTCTCACATTAAAAGTAATGTACAACATAATCGTCAACAGTTTTTGGAAAGTGCGGGAAATAGCCTTGACCCATGGACGGCGATTCCGGTGGGAAGGGGGTACGTGTCCCCCCAATATTTGAGAAATGGCGCATTGACTTTGATTTTTTACACAGTAAATTTTTTGAAAATGGAATTATTTCCCCCCTCCCCCCCCCCAATACTGAGAACAAATCACCACCCATGTTAAGCTTGGTGAAAATAATTCAAATGCAAAGAATAAGAGAGGGGCGCGCAAACGATATGATATCTCCCTCTGTTACTGCATGTAGATTTCAGATGACAAAGGAACTATCCAGCTTCCATTCAATTGGCAAGTGGTAATGGAGGAGGACCCCTCAGCTCTATGAAAATCTGTAAGTGTTGCAGACGGTGACCAGATGAGACTTCCGTCCCGTGCCAGTAGTGCATCCGCTGATCGCAGTGGATGTGTTTCCATTCACCATAGAACCTGATGTTGGATCCATCCCTTGTGTTAAGAATGCTCAGAATTTTACTGTCAAGTTTTCTCCATTGGATGCTAGAGACTATGAGGCCAAACTTATTTGCAGGTGAGGCTATTACCACAAAACTCAATTCAGCTTCCCACCTTAAAGTCAAATTCATAAGGTATTTAAAACTAACTGCATGTAAACTCTAGTTATATTGTGTAGGATTCCATTAACTATTATCAGGATTCTAAATTTGTTTTAGTGGATAGGGACTCTGATATTCAAGTTGTAGTCATATAAATTTTTTTGGGTATGAGTTCATTGAAACAGTTGGGCTCAGAAGTGGGAAGGAAAGAGGGTCAGTGGTAGGGATGGCTGAAAAAGAAATACACAGAAATATTCAGATTGCATTTTGTGTACTGGTCATGTTAGATTGACTTCCTAAAGGGTCTATTAAAATGAGATGGTGAAATGATATACACACCATTCATTCCTTAAATAACAAGAGATGAGAAATTTTTCCCCTCTTCTCTAAAATGTTGTTACATAACTTGCTTTAGAGTCCCAGGATTCTTTCATTAATTGATCTGAATAAGGGATTATTACTATTATTATGAGGAAGACATGAAATGAAACATCTTGGAATATGTGAAGTGTTACGTTCTGAGAATCATTTGTATGATTAATCATAGTCATTGAGACCCTTACGTTTGTAGCCTGTGCTATTGTATGTGACTGGTGTTCTTTCTTGTACTACTTTTCAAGTACCTTTAATAGTGCTGTG
>WURT03049765.1:0-14329 GCA_009936505.3 Holothuria glaberrima
AGGATAACTGTGTGGGATCACATGCTTGTCATGTGGGTGACTCAATCTTGTTACAATATATCATATGGCAAGGAATCGCTAAGCCTTTTGGCTCTCTAGTTCAATTTCATTGCCTCGAAAATGTGGCTAATATATTAAAAAATGTGTTCTCCATGACATTTCATAAACAATTTTGGAAATAAATATGTGTTTATGGTCGAAATTTGGAATTTAAAACAGCTAGTTTGAGCTAATTATATATGCAAGACCTATGGCGTCATGCATACTCAAATTAGAAAAGAAACGACTTCTGGTAGCTCCGTGAACTGACTGCTTACAAATCACATAGTATAAAGATGTTGCTCAATGGTAGTTTTTTCCCTTCGGAGTTGCCAGACATAGTGGTATCTTAATGCTTACAACATATGTACACACTGAACCAGTACTATGAAGGTTCAAGTTTCTGCTGATGGAAGCAAGCTGCTTTTAGAGTGGGCTGGTTATTGGTTATGCATTCAGCTCTGATTGGCGCTGTATTGTTAGTAAGTCTTGTCATTAGATTACTTAAGGTGAACATGCCTCCCGCAGAAACTGGGTGTGTACTGATACTTTCTTGTAAATGTTGTTAAAAAAACCATGAATTATATTGCCAGTAGAGATTGTTTGCTCACTTGGCATTATTTATAGCACCAGACTATAAACTCCTATTGTGCCCTGGCAAAGTTGGAGCAACGTTTCTGTTGTTTTCGTGCCAGAGCCCCAGTTTTATTTTGAGCCCTGCTTGTGGTGAGGTTTCCTGTAAAAAGAAAGCCTTGCATCGTAAAATTTTCTGACATTAGTTTTGTGGTACTTTGTGGTACTTGGTGAAGGCAAATGTTAAATATTTTTCATGCATAGTTGCACTCAAAACAGACCAATTCATCAACCTTTCTAAAAACTAGGGTGCCATTTGAGTGACATGAGGTCAAAACTTCACAGTCATCTGTTTTGAGTGAAATTTGCAGTTAATTCTGAAAGATGTTAACAGCTTAAAATAGTGAACATTTGTTACATGCATGGTTTACTCATGAGGGGACTGGTAAATACTGTCACAATGGTGACCAAAAAGAAATGAAGACAGCAGACACACAAAGATGAGCTTCTAGAAAGGTGTATTTACAATCTTGGTATATAGCAGGTTGATGTCTGAGGTAGAACTGTCTTGATGTACAAGAAATCTTAGAGTATTACGGATAGGATGAAAAGGGATATGAAGAGCACAGGAAGTGATTAACATGGGTTCACTGAAGTTACTTAACAATTCTAGGATGTATCATTCTGTACTGCTCCTAGTAATTAAGCCAAGCACACATTGAGTGGGTGCAAGTTTCCATGTAACCTGGTAAAGAAATACCTAGCTGAATCACTGGGCCACAGAGACACGTCCAGTACTGGACGTAGTGACCACAAGGTGTAAATAAAACATTCCAGTCCTTTCAGTCAACAGTACTGTGCTTCCACGTGTTCTGTGGCTACATGGAAAAGTTACACAATAGGTCGACAAAGAATTGATGACATGCTGGTTGCTCCCCCCCCCCCCAACCCGTCATCTGAGATGGTTCCAAGGGGATCGAGCAACTGTAGGGGTGAAAGTGGAATCTGAGGGTGCTTCCATGAACCAATATTATGGTTAGGTTAAGATGTACATAAAGAGGTAATAGGGATGGAATTTGCTCTGCTATAGTACAAATATATGACTGCAAATTCACTAACATTGGGAACACAAAAGTAGTCTTTAAGCTCCACTTAGAGGAACAGACAGACCCCTGAGTGGTTGAAAATTTGTAGTTGAATGTAATTTGGGAACAAGGTGAAATTAGGCTTAGCTGAACCAGGAGCCACTTGCAGTCAAAAAGTGCCTGCTGGTTTCCTGGTTTTTGGTGCAACCATGCAAGAGACACACTGTGTTTACCAGGGGACAGTAACCAGTAATGTAGGCAGAAAATATATTTCATGTTTAAACTTCACTCTGATGGTCTGTTGTTTCATATAGATATAGTGTTAATATGGTATAGGCTTGATCACCATGAAGTACAGTATGGTAATCGTAAAAGATTTGGTTGTCAATCCCAAATTTTGGCATTCTCCACAGAATTTTTATTGGTCTATATTCTGTGAGTCTGCAATGATTCAAAGTGATAAAATTCTTAAAGGAAAACTCACTTTTACCAATGCTGCTCATAAATAAAGAGACATGGAAAGTGACTAAAGAAGGACTGAGGCCCCATATGTCTGTGAGGTATAGAGATCCCAGTAAAGCAAATGTGACTACATAGTGCTAAGCTTAGTGCTGTCATTCCAGCTCTGAAAACTTGGAATGGAACAGATGGGTTGGGTGTGTATAGCATACTTTAAGATCTCTCTTGTGGCAGCTTGAATGGAGACTGGAAGGAGGGGGAGGGTGCATGTTAAGGATGGAGTTTGTAAATTCTATCCCCTTTCGCATAGCTATGCACTGGGGTTTGATTGAGAGTAGTGTAAGATTCCATGCAACCACTCCTTTGAATTTTGAATCAACTTGGAGACCCTATCCCAAACCTGTATAGGGGGAAATTTACAAATAGTTTTGAGATGCTGCAGATGCCACCATGTCATTAAAACAAGACTCTGCATGCTTTAGAGCATGTTAGAGAACAAACAAAATATTGTTAGGCACTTTAGAACAAGAATAATTGGGAATTAATAACCCCTCCAAAGCTCTCCAATTATTATATATTATATATTGTTGCAGAGACACGTGTGAAGGTTAAGTTCTCTGTATACATACTGTACCTGTACACGTGCTGCATGTTAAACAAAAGTGCCAAGACATGCTGAAGAAAATTACATCGTAGAGGAGTACTTCCATCCTAAAGCTCACAAATGTATTGCAGAATGTTGTATGATGTGTTTTCCACAAACAGTACCATGAAATATTTTTCAAATCATGACCAGGTAGAGTATTGTCGACAATGCTTTTCAGTTTCATCGATCCTGTTTTGTGGAAGGAAGATACTGTGACTAGTACAGACGTATTTGCAGAGTGCACTAGCTCACTGGTTTGATTGAACCATACATTTTCATGCTGAAATTTCTTCCATTGGGGAGTTTGAAATTTTGTGTAACCCTCACTCTAGAATATCGTTGGTTTAGTTTAACTTTTCCAACCATTTAAATTGATGCAGTCAACATTTTGATCTAATTCTGAAGGCTCAAAAAGCCAAGTTGTTTAAAAGGTACAGAAAGTGGAATGTTTGAGCCAGTTGGAGTTGCGTGGTATAACATTACATGATTGCAACTGAGAAATAAAAATTGAATTCATTTACAAGGAAGCTAAATTAGAACGCTTATCTTGTAATGAAATTTATTACATTTTACCCTTATATTCAAATTTGGTTCAAGCTGGTCATGAATTTTCATTTTGTCATATTTTTGTTAAAATTCTTGTGAACTGTACAACATTCAATTTGGCCATTTAATTGGCTCTTATGGACAGATTTACAACATGCTACACTAGTTTGGGGGTCATTTTCTTGAGGGGAATTATAGAATGACAGGGACTACTTTTATTAAAAAAGTGAGGCCTGGCAACGGTTTTTATGGGTTATTGGGCACTATTTGGTGGGAATTAATCTAGTGCATTTCACCCTTTGGCCTTGTTTGGGACTTTTCAAAACAGGAGCATGAAAAACATTGCAAGAATTCCTTGCCAGAGGCAGATAGAATCTCTGCGATGGTGATGTCATGAGTGTGTATGCATGTATAGGTATGTGTATGCATGAATGTGACCCTCGCTAACACTCACTTGTGTACAAGTAAAGCTGTGGTAGGAAAGGTTAGATGTGCACAATACTATTTAGGTGTGTTGACTTTGGTTTAAGTGGTCTTATGTCATTTCATCCTTATATGTATTTGGGAAATTACATTAACACAACATATATGTAGAGAATACGTTGAGGCTGGGAGTGAGGTTTCCAACTCCATGGGTTGCCTTCTCGTTTCAGATTGTCAAGAGACATAGCATGATATTTGAAGGCAACTTTATGGTTTTGAGTCACTTGCCATCAATTTAGCAACAGAGACACACGTTCCATTGGTAAAAACTACTAAGAAATGGATTTTGAACTTTTACATGTTAGTGCATTAACATACTTGGGACTAACTGTTCTTTTTTTTCTCTACAGACAATGCTTAAGAATTGTTCTCATCTGGACCAAAGTATCAAAAGATTGGAAACTGGAAATGCTTACCATTTGTTTGTGGACTGTGAATTGCCAACATATGAGATATTTACTCTGAAAAACACGTTGCCTTAATTGAAACTCGTTTTTATGGCACTTAAGTCAGTGGAATGGCCAAGTGGCTTTCTGATAAACAAAACATTTATAAACACAAAGTTTGTTTGTGAATAACAAAATGGATCGGAGACATTACCTAGAATCTCAGAGAAGGCATTTATCAGCCCACCAGGGCTTACCAGGGACTTCGTTTCCATCAGCTCAGATACGTGGAAGACCACCTATAAGTCCAGTTCTGAGATCACCTATACCTCAACAAAGCCCACCTCCTCTGCATAGTGAAAGGTTTCCAGCTGCAGTATTTCCAGGCAGAATTCAGCCTCATCTAGCTCCTATTGGTCAGGCCTCTCACCATTTGCTTGAAAGACAAAGGGAATTGAAAGAAGCAAGCTTGATTCAAGCAAAACTAGCACAGCAGAGAGCAGCAGCACATATGTTATCAAGTCATGTAAACCATACCATTGGGGAAGAGAGAGTGCAATATATATCTGCTTTGCAACCTAATATGACCCCTGAAGACTCCTTAGCCCAGCTGAGGAGGTTGCATCAACAGGTGTTGTCCATGCCAAGTCATGACCCCCAATACTTTGACATGCCCAGTGCTAGCTTACCTAGTGCCAGTCGATCAAGAGAAGTGAATCGAGACCTGCAGGAAACTGCTAAACTTTTGCGTCTCTCTACACAGGAAAGAATGATAATGGAACAGCACATGTTGAACTCAAAGCAAAAAATAGCAGAGCAAGGAGGATTTGCTCACTTAATGGAAGAGTCACTGCCATGTAAATCAGCTGGCAGTATATCTCCTTTTGTTGTTCCTCACCAACCTTCTAGTCCTGTCAGTAGGCCAACTGCTACCAGACCCCCAGTTTTGCCATGTCCTAATACAATCAGTCATGAAGTGAATCTCAGACTTCAGCAGAAGCTTGCAACTGAAAATTCTCGCAGAATTCAAGAAATGGAGAAACAACAACTGCAAGGAGACTACTCAAAACGTACAGCACTGTATCCACACAAACAAAAGCAGATACCAAGTCCCAATGCAGTTGTGATTCCTCATAGCATCCCCCAAAGGAGTGGTCATAACTACAGGTCTTTAATTCGTCCAGCCTTCTTCAAAGGTATAGACAGCAAACCCCCTCTTGCTAGACCTGAGCCAAGACCAGAATTACCACATCACAATCTTCTCAAACAGACAATACCCCAGATCAAAGATGTCAGAAGTCTAAAAATTGAGACTGAGTGTGAGTCCCTCAGTAGAATTGATCAAAAAGATGTTCTGCTTAAAATGATGGAACATAGAATAAAGCAAGAACTTGACAAGGATGATGATTCTTATTCTTCATCACACATGGTAGGTAAAAGAACAACAGATGAAACGCAGAATAGCTCCATGATCAAAGTGCCTTTGAGTCATTCTCCTTCATCAACCACTCCGTCAACACCTGACAGACCAATTAAAGAAGAACCTCCTGAGAGGAGTAAACAGGAGACCGTAGTGCCTACAGATCTAAGCATCTCATCATGTCAAACCTCTCAGATATTGTCTGTATCAGAAAACAAGTCATTAAGAAAAAGACCAATGATGGCAGACCCTCCTCCTTCCCCTATTACCAAGCGAAGCAGGGGTGCTGGAGATATTTTTAAGGCACGCCTTGCAGATTATAATGCAACCGTTACATCAAGCAGGCCTGCTGGAAAAGATGACCCTGTTTCTTCAAGCCATGTTTCAACCATATCAGAAACATTCTGCAAACAGACCTCTGATGATGATTCCCTGGATCAGCCTCTGGATTTAAGTGTTCCTGCCAGTCAAAATGTCAAAAGCCCTGAGCCAGAAGTAAAGCAGGTTTCCCCTGTGCATCGTGAAGCCAAGCCCTTAAAAACTTTGGACCAATCTCAACCATACAGTAGAGCTTCCATGAAGACAACAACTACAATATCTGAAATTATTTCAGAAGCAGTCATAGCAAGCCTTGATAGACCCTCAACAATGCTGAAAAACATTGTGGTGCCAAAGTGTAAAAGTGAGGAAGTCACCCCTGTTGAAGAAGAATCTATTGCTGAACTGCAGTCAAGCACTTCAACAAGACCAGAGTATGTTAGTAATGTGAGTGATTCTGATGCACAGTCATCACCTGCTTGTGAGGAAGAATGCCAAAGGCAACTTATTGATGTTCTATCTTCACAGTTTGCTGGCTCATTTCGTAATTTCCTTGTATCTCTCTTGAGAGAATGCAAAAATGACAGTATTGTCAAAGCCTTGGCTATCTCTAAAGCTGGACAGAGAGTTCCGATTTTGATGAAAGAAGAACTAGAAAGATGTAATGCTAAGATATCTCAAACAATTAGAACCCTTCTGGAAAGTGATGATGAAAAAGGCAGTTCAAGGTTGGTTAAAAGGAATGAAACTAATTGTGAGGAAGATATTGAGAAGGACACATCACCACCTTGTCAGGTGTCAACTACCACTGACATTTGGCAGCATTCCCCTCCCGTGTCACCGCCAGGTTGCATATCCAAAGCTCATGGTACAGTGGCTAAATCACAAGGACCTGATGACTGTGTGAAGGATTTCAGGAGTGGTAAACAGTTTGAGCAAGGGAATGTAACTGAAGAAATTATAGAAGGTAGTGGAGTTAAAGAGGCAAAAGATGAGACCAAGATGCCATTGATAATGAAAATAGAATCCTTGGCATCTTCCCCATGTGATGAGGAAGAGATCAGTGGTGCCAATGTTGCACTGGAAGTAGGGGATAGGGATTCCATTAGTGATGTACCACTTTTTATAGATGATGGATTCATAAATATGTCACCACGAGAGGGGCAGACAGAAAGTGAAATTGGCAGACCTAATGAAGCTCAAAGGAAAGTGGAAGAAGATGCTATTGATCTCTTAAAATTTGGTAATGATGAGATTGATCTGGATAAAAATGAGGTATGTGAAGACAAGGATCAGTCTCAAAAAGAAGATTTGCAGTTTGAAAAGACAGAGGACAATCCTATTCTTGAGCTACTTGAAACAAAGCCCCAGATTGATGGAGAGAACTCATTTCTTGGTAAAGAATCATCAAGACTAATTCATCAAACACTAAACAATGACAATTCTGCAGGGAGGACCCCTGCAGAGGAGACATCTGATGCCAGAGGTAAAGATGTGACCCCCAAAGCATCAGTGAGTTGCTTCAGTAGATGTGCAATTAATGAAGGAAGTAGTGCAATGAGTGCAGGGAAGTGTACGGTTAGTACATCAAGGGTTATAACAAATGCAGCAGTAGGACACAATAGTACAGTTGTCAGCAGTGTGAGTGACTGCAGGATGAATGCAGGGGCAGTTCAAAGCAAATATCAACAGATCCTTCCCAAACAGAGTACTACTCATACCACAGTGGTAGCTTCAGAGCAGCAGACACCTTTGTCCATTGTTTCACCACCAATTACAATTGCCTTGCCAAAAGTCTATCAGATTGACCCTGTTCCATCTAATCAGTTCCTTCAAATCATTCCCTCCCCAGTTACAAGCAATATTGTAGGTCCATTGGCCACACCTGTAAATGGCACTCCGGTGCCTTCAGTAACAATTGGTTCTCTGGTACCACCAGGTGAAGAGACTTTGATGCCTAACATTCAGCCGACACCATCACAGGCCAGTGTCATTGTATCCACAGTTACATCTGCTAGTTCCACTAACATGACACAAATGGTTACTTCTTTGGCTTCTCCCACGTCTACACAATTAGTGGGATTTTCCCATAATGCCTCTACCACTACCTCAACTTCATCCTATGGAAATACGTACACATCAAATGGAAAAGTGCCTATCCCACCTCTGTCAAGAGTTACCCCACCTGGTATGAAAGTTAGCCATGGTTCAGCACCCCTGATGTGGAAGGGAAATGCTTTGATACCTCATAACTCTCCACAGGAAACATCAAATCCTAAGAAACCCTTTGTGCCAGCGTACACAGTTGTGTACCATACTGCTCATCTGCCATGTGTGGTTCGTTCTTCTGTTCCTTTTGTTCCTCCCAAGATCCTTTGGAAAAGTCTTTTCATGAGTGTGACTTTCACAGATTTCAACAAAACTCTATCAATATGCTCAATACTCCAGAGGTACATGACTGTGTTGGAACAGGCTGCCCTTCAGAAGGACCTTACATCGAATGGTATTTCCAGTTGCAAGTTAGTTCCATTAGATGAGTTTGACAGCAAGTACCAGGATGTTGAAGAGCAGCTGGCCAAAATAAGTACAGGGAGTGTTTGAAAGGATAATTCTCACATTTGAAAGGTAAGGGGAAAAATATGGTCAAAGAAACTTACCCATGATGGTTTTATCTTGATTGAAGTTTTAGTAGTAAGGGTCTATTGGCCCAATTTATTTTTTTCAAGTTGGGTGGAGTTGCTTCAGGTCTTGTGGGCAGTTATTTGATGATGCTGAGTGGCTAAAGATGTGAAAACAGCTTGAAAGGGCTTGTTTGAATTAAAACCTTCATGTAAGGTTGCTTCCAATTGAAATTTGGTTAGAATATTTTGGTTAAGACCTGTTTAGATAAGAAAATGACTTCTATTGTGTAAAAATGCAGAATCTACATCACCCCTCCTTACCTTCTATTTACCTATGTAACCCTCACCTACCCACAATTAGTACCTGGCAAATAAGTGATAGCACAGTAGAAACCAGCGCCCTTGGAGTGAGGGCGCCCTCCCTCTTCCTACTTCATCTGCCAAAGTCTAAACGTTCGCACGCAGTTAGTCTCCTGGCCTTTCCTCTTTCCTTTAAAGAGTGAAATTTCCGTCTTTTGCCCTTAAGTTTTGAGTGGTTTAGTGTTCTGTTCATTGCAAATGTCCCAGTAAGGGGTTTTTGTCCCATTTGGCTGAGTATTTCTTCCTTTTTGGAAGGTTTAGTTTTTGATTCCTTGCCGAAGGCGAAAGGAATCTCTGCGATGGTGATGTCGTGTGTATGTGTATGTGACGGCTTTGCTTGTAAACACATATCTCTAGAAGGGCAACTCCGAGGGATCTCATACTTGGTATGTGGGTTGGCCATATTGAATAGATGATCCCTATTGTTTTTGGTGGAGGTCAAAGGTCATTTGGGGTCACCAGAGGTCAAAACCTTGTAAACAGGATATCTCAAGAATGGTAACTCCAAAGGATCTCATACATGGTATGTGGGTTGGCCATATTGAGTAGATGATCCCTATTGTTTTTGGTGGAGGTCAAAGGTCATTTGAGGTCACCAGAGGTCAAAAGGTCAAAACCTTGTAAACATGTTTTCTCAAGAAGGGTAACTCCAAGGGATCTCATACTTGGTGTGTAGGTTGGCCATAGTGAGTAGATGATCCCAATTGTTTTTGGTGGAGGTCAAAGGTCATTCAAGGTCACCAGAGGTTCAAAGGTCAAAACTTTGTGAACAAGGTATCTCAAGAAGGGTAACTCCGAGGGATCTCATACATGGTATGTGGGTTGGCTATATTGAGTAGATAACCCCTTTTGTTTTTGGTGGAGGTCAAAGGTCATTTGGGGTCACCAAATGGTCAAAAGGTCAAAACTTCATAAACACGATTTCTGCAGAAGGGTAACTTTGATGGATCTCATAGGTAGTGTGTGGTTTGGCCATAGTGAGTAGATGATCCCTATTGTTTTTGGTGGAGGTCAAAGGTCATTCAGGGTCACCACAGGCCAAAAGGTCAAAACCTTGTAAACACTCTATATCAAGAAGGGTAACTTCGAGGGATCTCGTACATGGTTTGGTCGGCCATATTGAGTAGATGATCCCTATCATTTTGGCGGTCAAAGGTCATTTAAGGTCACCAGAGGTGAAACGGTTAAAATCTTTTTAACAGGATATTTCCAGAATGATAACTATTAGGGATCTCGTACGTAGCATGTGGATTGCCCATCTTGAGGAAATATTTCCTTTTGGTTTTGGTGAAAGTCAAATGGTGATTTGGGTTCACAAGAGGTAACAAGGTCAAAACCTTGTAAACAATATCTCAAGAAGGATGACTGTGAGGGATCTCATACTTTGCATGTGGATTGCTAATATTGTGTCGCAGGTTTTGTGGCGGTCAAAGGTATCTAGAGTACGAGGGATCTCATGCTTGTCATGTGGGTGATTCATGTTTGTTACAATATATCATATGGCCAGGAATCACTAAGCCTTTTGGCTTTCTGGTTCTCTAGGTTTTCTCGCCCTTGGGAGATGGCTTGTTTTCTCCCATAGGGTTAGTGTGGGTACCAGTTTCGCGAACTTGGCCTATCCTTGATTTAGGCTGCCACTCGAGTGTTTGAGTTCGCCTGAGGCTTGGGGTCTCTTCCCACACCCCCTTCCTTTCCTCTGGGTTAGGTTAGTGGGGACTTTCCTGGTTACTCGAAGTTCTTCTTGAGTTTCTGGTGCTGTTAGGGTGTGACCTTAGGCCAGTTCCCTAGCGTTCTGCTTCGCTAGTTTTGTATTAGGTCGTACGGGCTTCATCATCTGTTGTTTTCTTTGTACAGCTTCCTTGTTTTCAAGTTGCTTGCTCGGTGCATTCCTTGGTATGAAAGGGATCTTCCTGCTGGAAATCCTTTTCGATGTGTAATTCAGGTGTTAATTGTCTGGAATTCTTCGTTTGGCTGACTGTAATTCGTCCTGTAATTCTCTTTTTGTATGTCTTTAATTTAGCATGCTTTGTAATAAGAACCCGGCTGTTAGGAGCCGTGTTTTCACGGCTCCTCCAGCCCCGTTCGTGTTTTGTTTACAGGTTCTTGGAGTTGTTTCTACTGTAACTAATGTGTTTAAGCTCCGGTTAATTTTTTCCGCCGTCTATTTTTGTGGCTTTAGCCATTCTGGTCTGTAATTTCCCGGCTACTTGGGCCGCTCGGGCCCGTCTGGACTCCGTACCGCGGACCGCTGCTTGGTTAGCGGTGTCCTGTGAGCCATTCTGATCTCATTCTTTGTTCACAGAACATGCAGCCGGCCTATCAACCCAGGTGCGTCACTTGCAAGAGATACATCTCTCTGGAATGGGACTTGTTCCAAGAGCTCCTGATGCGAGGTTTGCACGGGCTGGACGTAAGAATGGATTTGGCAGAAAAAACGGAAGGTCGATAGGGGCAAGGCCATCGCCAAGAACTCCTCCAAGTGCTCCCGTAGAGGATCAAAGAACTGGCCAGAAGCTGCCTCCACGTCTGAGCATAGGGGCGGACAAGGGGTTGTTTCCCCTGACCCTAGCCGCTTGTACAGTGGGCATGGAGGGAAGACTCCTTATCCTTACCCCTTTGGATCCAGGCTCAGATCAAGGCCTCTGAGACAGAGGGGTACTCTCCCCATTAAGCGTTGCAGATTCCTACTTCATGTGTCCGACCAAGATGACGGAGCTAGTTCCGACGAAGAGCAGTTATACAAAACTGACATCACTAAGGAAGCCTTTGATAAGGCAGTCGAAACCCTTCGGTGGCAACTTGGGTTTGATCTTCTGGAGGAAGACCTGCAACAGGTGTCCAAGTCTAAGCTGTCCCTGAACCGCCCGGCTCAACCCTCCCGGGCCTCCTTGCCAGTTGATGTAGAGTCAGTGAGAGGTTTAGGGCCGCGGCTTTGGCCAAGAAATGGACTCCCTGCCAGAAGACCCAGAGCTTTTCCTTCCGGGTCGACGAAACAGGATGGAGAGACCTGTTCAAGACACCCCCTGTTCCTCAATCTGCAAAAGGATCACCTTTGCTCTGTGGGAGCTGTGGATTCTCGAGGCAAGTTCAAGTCCTCTTCCTTCAAGAGTTCAGAGACAGCCCTCTGGCAGATCGATTGGGCCTCTAGAGTTGGCCTCAAGTACACCTCGGCGTTGTTGCTGATAGCAGAGGTCCTAACGAAATCTTTCCCTCAGGCATCGGTGCAAGAGGTTCCCAGGAAAGATACGGGTCCTTAGGTGGCTTTATTAGGCCCATTGTCGAGGAGGATCTTTGACCAATTCTCCAGAGTTTCCACGAAGTCTCTGATTGAGCGGAGATTGCTAAAAATCTTGGACGCCATGAATCTTCCTTCAATGGACATCAAACTGCATTTTATGGACCTCCCACGATGGAGAGAAAATGTTTTTGGGGGAAGGTTTGATGAGCAGCTCCTGTCGGAAGTCAAACGAAGGAAGGATCTGAAAAAGGCTGAGTTTTCCACGACCTTGAACACGGGTTCCGGACGAGCCTCCCACCAGTGTAGGTCCCCAAACTCCCGCTGGAAGCAGCCCTCCGGCGAATAAACCTTCTGGTATGAGAGGCCAACCGCCCGCCGTTGTCAAGACCATCCTCCTCGTCAGCCCCGGAGAGGGAGCTTCAGAGGCTCTTCATCGTCGAGGGGCCGTCAGGGCCAGAGACCCTAAATGTGCCCACTCCACCGAGCTGTCCCTGTCGGTGGGGGGGGGGGAGACTGACCCGAGGCTGTTCACCTCTGCCTGGGAGAACATCTCTCCGGACTCCTGGGTCTTCCGGACAGTTGCCCAGGGATACAAGATTCAGTTCACGACCACTCCACCAACATCAGGAAGATGAGAGTCACTCCGGTACCATGATTCCCAGAACAGTTACATGCCCTAGAGGAAGAGATTCATAGCCTTCTAGAGAAAGGGGTGGTTTACCCAGTTCCTCCACAGCTCTCACAAGATCTGTACCATTCATCGTTTTTCATAACGCTGAAGAAACTGGACCAGTGGAGACCAGTAATGAACTTGAAGCCACTGGACAAACTGTTGATTCACCCGAAAAAAATGGGGACGGAGACTCTTACCTCCATAATCCCTTTGTTGGAGGGCAGGGATGTGGGCCACTACCATAGACCTGAAAGATGCTTACTTACACATCCCGATTCATCCATCAGATCAGAAGTTCCTAGCTTTCAGGTACAAGGGGACAGACTATGCCTTCTGCGCTCTCCCGTTCGGGTTGTTTACGGCCCTAAGGGTTTTTGCAAGGGTTAATCCTCCTGTTCGCATACCGGGACGATTGGCCCCTTCTTGGCTGGTCGGAAGAAGAGTTCAAAGAAGTAACAAGCTTGGTTCTCGCTGTACTCCGGGACTTAGGTTGGATCGTCAACCTGGACAAGTCTTGCCTAACCCCATCACAAGACATGTCTTATTTAGGGGCCCGCTTAGACCTCCAGATAGGACAAGCTTAGGGCTGCTAGCCAATTCTATCAGAAGGCTACTCTCAAATGAAAGTGCTTGCCATTGTTCACCTTGTTCCCCCAGTAGACTCACACCATGAATAGGCCCATTGTTGATCTCATCCTTCAGTAGCTGAAGGTTAGAATAATCTATCTCCCCTTATCTGACGGACAAGCGGTTTCAAGACCTCCAACAGACATGCAGGTTCGTCATGTCAAGACACCTCCTCAAGGCCAGAGATTGGTCGAGGCTCTTGGGCCTGATGGCCAGTCTCGTGGACGTGCTTCTGGTTTGCAGGCTCCAAATGATACAGATCCATGTTCTCAAGCACTTCAAGCCAAGCAGTCAGCTCCTCAACACCATGGTCCCTTGCAACCCGAAGAGGAGACAGGCCATAGCGTGGTGGACAGAGGCGTCCAATGTTCTCCAGGGGAGACCGTTTGTGGACCTGATACCCCAGACAGCGATCTCCATCGATGCCTCCCTTTCCGGCTAGGGAGAGGTATGGGAACGCAGGTCAGCAGCAGGCCAGTAGTCACAGATGGAAGACACAGCTCATATCAACGTGCTGGAGCTTTGGGCAGTGACAAAGGCCATCCTATGCTGGGCCCAGGACCTACAAGGGAAGGCCCTCACAGTCTTTTCTGACAATTCGTCCGCTGTAGCGTACATCAATCGTCAGGGTGGGACCAGATCCGAGACCCTATACGAAGCGACCCAGACCCTTCTCGTCAAGTGTCAACAACTGGACATGTCGGTCAGGGCCTCTCACCTTGCAGGAGTAGACAACGTCATGGCCGATGTTCTGTCCAGGGGGACATAAATATTTCCGGTAGATTACTTTAATATGAATTAATAGACAGGATAAACAATACTGGCAGCAGTCACTATTTTGAATAAATTTAAGTG
>WURT03049776.1:5538-33201 GCA_009936505.3 Holothuria glaberrima
ATATATATATATATACATACATACATACTTATGTCCCATTATACATATACGTGTCTGTGTGTTTATTTATGTGTGTGACTCATACTGACTTAATTTGGTAAATTTAAAACAAAGACAATAATGGTTAATTATGGGTTAACATCGTGTTATGACTGTTCAGTAACCTTTTTTTTGGTAGTAATCTATTTACGAATTCATTTGAGTGAATCAAATACACAAGTTGGGTTTACTTTGGGTTCACTCTTCGAAGATCTTTTAAAGAAGGTGAAATTTTTTACAAGAACCGGTTATAAAAGGAAAAGTTTTGGTCATTTGTTACCAAATCTGGTGAAACAATTAGTCAGATACAGGGACAATCCCAAGTTGATCAGATTCGATTAAAATATGAGAACCTAAGGGTGTTCTTTTAGCTCTAACTGCATGTTCTGAAACTTTATTCAACAGTTTTAAAACGAAGGGAAAATACTGACAGATTACTTCAACTTCCAAAACAATTAAATTTAGAGACTGAACATGGTTAAGAAGGCAGAATATTTACATGTCACATCATCATACATTATAATCCATGCAAACTTTAACCATCACAGTCAAAGGTAACAGTCTCTGAAAAAAATCATGTACTGTAGCTAAGATACGTTACTTGTTTACAGGCTTTCTATTTTGTTTTTATGTTTGCCTTGGGGGTGTGCTTCCGTCAATCCCACCAGTGGGTTTTACACTCTTTAATTCTAACTCCTTATATTCAACATGAATATGTAGTTGAGGGAAGAAAGCATTGAATTAATTGGAATACTTAATATTGCAAAACGGTCATCTACTACTACGGCAAGTGAGAGTACCTTTGCCTATACTTTCTTTTATCATCTCTGCTTTACTTATCACCATCCTCCCACTCTTACTTTGTAAAATTAATAAATGAGCAATCCTTTCACATCGCCTTCATATCTGGGCGGCAGCCAACGCCTTTTAAATGTACTACTAGAAGCAAGATTGTTGCTGGTCGAAAAGTACAAGGTATAAGCACGTGCAAAAACAATTTCACTCACCTTCAACCTTTGTTCAAATATGGAGGTAGGTACAAAATGTTCTTATTTGATATGCATTGCCCTTGACCCTTACAGCAGAGGATATAAATGTGATCATTCTATAAAATGGATAATTTAGGGATATCTTTCGATTTTGTGTAGGAATATAGGACTGAAAATAGTATATACGGCTAAAAGGGGCAACTCAGTATCTCAACAGGCATGATTCATGTGGCAGAATTGAGTAAGATGTATCCAAGAACGCGCCCTACCAAACATAACTTCTCATCCAAATCTGCGCAGCTGGCTACGGCATGACAGATTGGCCTCCCAGAAATGGTTGAGTGTTGCATTCCTTGTTTTGCCTGTCAGTAGTTCAGATAATAAGTGAGTTCGAAGGCAGATGATTGGGTGAGAAGGTCGGTAACATGATATTCCCCACTTCAACAATTCTATGACGAAGTGGCCTTTCATTTTCTAGATTACCCTGGGAATACTCAGTTTAGGTGAAGCACATAGCTAGAAGATACAATTAAGTGACATAAAAGTCTTCCACCTCTTGCATTTGTTAGGACCTTAGGCGATGAGGTTGGTAACATGCTTCACCCCACTTATACAGTAGAATGATGGGGTATAAAAACAGCTCTTTTAGCGCAGTCCATACAGCGTGAGTAGTGGGCTTTGGAGAACAGTCTTTTCAATGCGGTCAATAAAGCATGATACCCTTTTCTTAATATCAGGTAATATGATTTTAACATAATGATGGGATATGAGAGTGTCGAGAAAAGTCAGCAAAATAATAGCAAAACGCATATAGGCAGAAAACGTGACACAGCCCCCCTCCAACATGTAATTTTTGAGGATTTCTTGACACCAAGGATGAGACCAGGATTTGCCGATCGGGAGGCCAAACCCTCCGATGAAGGGAGCAGCAATCTAAAGCTCCAACAAAAGAGACAAATTGCCGGAAGGTTGGTGAACACTGACATGTCGGTGAGCTTTAGGCAAAAAAAAAAGGAAAAAGTTTTGGGGTGAACCGTTCCATATAAAAAAACGTACAGGCCGTTTGCTTTGAGGCTCCGGCCAGAAAAACGCAGCAGACGCATCGTGACACATTTAAAGCAAAGAAAACTAGTTTGTTATTAAATGAGTAAATCGGCGAATTTAACTTTTCCACACCTATTCAAACCATGCCAACCACAGGAAATGTTGACTCGTTTAGATCATTTTTTATTGGTTTTACCTAGATAGTCAATGCCATTTGTTGCTTGTCTTTGACGGTCCTAGTCAAACAATGATACGACCAGTATTTTTTAAGTGAGTATAGATTACAAGAATAAGTTTGACAAACAAATTTCATTGCCTTGTTTCAAACGCCGCTAAGTTTCATGTACGCCGCCGGACGTAATACGTTTGGGAGAACATTCTCTTCAAATTGTTCGTTCACCAATCAGATTTGATTATAATCACAACCCTTTGGGAAGAGCGATATTCAACAATGATAACAACATAGCAAGTAAAGGATTTAAAGTCAGAAGGAACAACAACGGAATAATTCTTACAGTTCTTCCTTCTGTCGCTACGGATCAAATCTGCTCATTATATCATTCCCTTAGAAGTTCAAGAGGAACGGAGGAAGACGTTATTTTAATGTATCACAAAAAGATAAGGGAAAGAAGTTAGTAATTACTGTTGAAATAAATAAAGAGTGAGGGATGGCTAGATCCCTATGTGACTTCAAATATGGCTTTGCTTCTGGTTTTCTTTCATTTTTTCTGTTGTGTTTAACTGATACTGATCGATAAATTTCTTTGCGTAGGAGCGGGGCGGGTGTGTACAACACTGTACTAGCTGTGGAAAATAACAGCTTGAATGTGGCTCTGACAAGTTTATTGGCCTCATGTTAGCTTGATAGCGGTAAGGGCTTAGTTGAAAAACCATATATAACAAGGGAAAGATTTACGCGTTCAATTATTTCATAAAATAAAAAAGATGTCGAATTAGAATCATGACTCTGATACATGCAACTATGCAACTTGGGAAACTGAAGGTTCATATTTGCTACATAGTCCCATCCAAAGAGAGTTCGTTCTAATGATTTATTTTCCTTCTAGGAAAGTGTCATCTGCTTAGTGTTAACTTCTCCCTGGTCTTGGCTCATGGAGGAAATACATATCCGGCATTCGTTCTCCTTAAATTTTTGGTAACTATTATTCGTACCCGAAAACTGATCTGGCGTAGACAGTACGAGAAGAGTCTGTTCCAATGTATATAGTTAGTTTTATTTTTTCTCTCGTTACAATAACCATTCGCCCTACTTCCATTATCAATTAACTACGTTAGCAAGAGCTGATAATATAACATCGATCACAAAAAATGACAAATGCAAAGGAAGAATTTAATAATTTTTCAGTTCAAATAAAAATTTATACGTCAGTCTTTGCTGTTGTTCGATTCGAGTTTATTAAATCAGTTTTAGAAAGTATCGTTGGCTTGATTCAATCAGAGTCTTCAACAACTATTAATTTGCTTATTTTCTAGATAGTAGTAGTTGGCAAATTTTTGTCTCCATTGGTATGTACCTATTTTATACTTTCAACATACTCTCAGAATACGATGCCCAATTAAACAGCCAGTTAGGGCAAGCAAATGAAGCAGTGCACTATGCGTATTTAGTAAATGGTGAAGAAGGATGCCTTAAAGCTATAACGAAATGTTATTAGGGTGTGCTTAGGTGTCCCTATGTTTTTTCAATGAAACTTGTCAATTTCGGACCGTTAAAATAAATTATCACATTGCAAGCAGGTTTTTCCAGTCAAGGAAATGATTGCAGAAGCTTTTATACAATTATTTTATGAAGAGGCCGTGGTCTGTCAGCTTGACCAGGGAGTTGTTATTTACTACTCCCTGACTTGACAGGGAAGCTTCTCTACACGGCGAAAGTAAAGTCAGAGAAATGATAGTTATAGTCGTATGAACATCAGTTTGATGAGCCCAAATGATTTATCCTTGGACTATTCATTTCTAAGGTTGATAAAAACCCATTGAAATTACAGTAAAAGAAATTAGTTGCTGTTACTGATTCTTATTCTTGACACCTGCTGTTTATCCATAAAGTTTACAAAATATACCGACGTCATTCATTTGTCAAGTACCCTATGTTAATGATGACGTATGACGTCAGTAGGCCTTCGACAATGGTAACTGGGAAAGCGAGGGAAAGATGAACAATAGTGTTAGGAAGAATAGGATACGAAAGGGCAATATATGTGAAGCAAAAAGAGACATGTCTTTTTGGCATCATAGAAAATGACGGAAGAGTTTTCTAGTGAAAGGCATATTCTATTGTACCCTATCCGTTTTCCTTAATAGGACATTGTATAGTGGATGTGATCTTGCTCCAAATTTTGACTGTTTTCATCAACTGTTGAGAAGTTTGTACAGCTATCAGTCCTTGAAGGGAATAAGCAGCCTTTTTATTTTACTCTACAAATTCAAAAGTTTTCTGTTATAATACTCTAAAAACTTTGAGTCCAAATTGAACCGAAACGAATCAAATAGGCAGGGAAGCAACATCTGGTCAAATGATTGACCAGATTTGGTTCATTTTGAACAGAAATGGTTAGTTTTGAATCGAAACTAGTCAAATATTTGATCCGTTTTCGGTTAAGTGCCCATTTTTTACGTTTTCGGTTGAATATGAGCCCGACGTTTTTAGAGCAGAACACAAAGCAGTTTTAAACGTTACTTAGCACATACATATTACTACATCGTCACAAACAACTAGATCATATAAGAGAAACCCATCAATATTTCATTTGGGACGAAAGGAAGGCAATGATTAAATTACACATTATAGTATTTACGGAGATATAAGATCACACGTCCAGAGGGCAACATTGTATTTGGACACAAAACAACCTACGACATTCGAAAACACGACCTTGTTTTTACAGTGGAAGTAAAATTGAAATGGCTGAGAAAAAATCCGAAGTACTACTATTTCATCCTGAAGTTCCTTGATAAGTACATATAATACAATTGATCCATTTTGAGACACCTTTAATGAGGTAGACTCAAAATTGCACATCGTGCAATGACGTGGAATAATCACCTTACGCTAATGAGTAACTTTGGTATTAGCTAATTACATAAAAAGATACAAGCAAGATGTACATTGACCATGTGGCTATTGTCAGAGATGGTGCAAACAAGTATGTGTCACAGAAAAAAGCGTGATTGTAATGTGTGAACCATACGTCAAAGATGTTTTTCTTTATCAAACATTATAATAAAATCCTCTCCTGGGTGACGTTTTGGAACCAGGTGATAAACGTTCGTGTGAAGGATAGACATAAGATAGCCCCGCTCCAAGAAACTACAGCTTTTAGCTTTAACAATGTTTAAGGATTGACATCAACTGTTTGATCCCCTCTCGTGTTTATAATACTGAGTGTTTTAAGTTACTCAACAGTTCAGTAATAACTATTTCCGTTCTTAAAAGGGTGTGAAAAATTCACAAACACTGGGTAAGTAATACGTGTAAAAACGTACATTGGATTTAGTCTGTGTAAGGAAACTTACTGGATAAATATCTTCGTTACTTAATTGCATGGTCCAACCCTTCCGCAAACTCAAATTGCTGGGCAAAATCTAACCAGTATTAGAGATATTCCTTTATCAGAAGACGTTTTTCAGAATTTTTGCATACCTACCCTGCCGTGTTGGTAAAATTTTTACCCACAATCCTTTCGCTTTGCATTCTGGGACTGTTGATGGACATCATATTAACACTCTAAAAACAATAGAGTGAAATTCACTCCAAAAAGAGTGAATTAAGGGACCACTCCTAAGGAAGAGTGAATTTCATCCGAAGTGGAGTGAAAATTCACTCCAAGCAGAGCGACACTTTATACACCCCGAATGAAATATCGCTCTATTTGGATTGAATTTTCAATCCACTCGGGTGAAATTCACTCTTTCAAAGGAGTGGTCCCTAAATTCACTCTTTTTGGAGTGAATATCACTCTTTTTTTAGAGTGTGTGGTCCAACCACTGGTTGTTTTTCCTCCTTTTTTTTCTTTACATAACGTGTAAAACTTCGACCAACCTCTCGAACTTTCAACTTTTTTTCGTGTCTCTCTCGTAATGGTCAAGTACGTCTGCAGGTTCTCTTACGCAATTTCAATAGCTGTGCTGCGATTAACAGACTAACTTAACCTCCACATCGAGAGCTGCTCGACATAAAAACATATCACTGACGATATGAAAACTTTACCCTTTGCAGTGCGATACTTAGATGCTGTATAGAAAGTGTTTCATTTATCAGTCCTCGCCAATTTTACAAGAATTTTTAGGTCTTTGGCTGAAACTTTTTGACAAGTGCTCGGTTGTCTGTTTTTTTTTTAGCCGAAGGCAGTTCCAAACAAGAAACGAAAGAGGGAGGTAAACAGAGGGGAATGAATAAAAGGACTTTACGTCTTTAAAACAACCAAAAGAACGGATCAGACTGTAAATGGGAGGAGGCCATCAGATTCATTGAAGCAAATCAATTTGGTCTTCGCCTTTCTTGGCGATTTTCTATTTTAATGAAAATGCTACTGAAAGGAAAATTATATCTCTTTGCAAAGGAAAAGTTTGTCACTACTGATCAAGCGTTGAATGATAACCGTTCATATCAATAAATAAAAGTCGGAAATGTGTCGATTACTGGTCTGTAATCAGATTTGGCGGGTGCACACGCAGGTGAGACTCGGCGTGAGGTCATTAACATGCTTCAGTAGCGTTTTGACCCAGAGTAACCTCATACGTTCAATTCAGATTAGTGTAATTGGGAGTGTAGAAAAGGGATGTGCATCTTTGGGACGGCATAAAGGCCCATCTTCTACACGAATATGTTCGTGGGTTTTACCTTAGAGAACTCGTTTTACAAATAACGCATAAGGCTTCCTTTAGACAGGGCTGGTTCAATTAATTTTTTATATGGAAATTTCGGGACAGTCTTGCTAGTACGTTTTGAAGACATTTACAACGTCGTCCAATTTGGCAAGTTTTACCCACACATGCTGTTGGAAATATTATGCCCAATCATGCTGCCCTTATGAATGCTTTGTTTTAATACGAGCATTAAATAACAATTCGTAAACTGGAAATTAGGTAGAAAGGATTGATTTTTAGGAATTCCTGTGCTTTTAAGTGCTTCATCATTTATCTTAAACCCCGTAGCAAAACTATATTAATTTTCCTACCCTCTCCTGTAGGACGAGTATGAATCCTTTTATTGTCGTTTGCAAGGGGAAGATCCTGGGGGATGGGATGATTTATCCCCCCATGAAATCAACCCGGCAGATCCGGAAATCAGAAAACTTTATCTTTTTCTAGATTATTTACAATAGGCTATTTATTTTTTAGGAAATATTTCTAACAGTTGTCATAGTACCACCTTGCAAAACCTGGAAGGGGCCATTTCCAGTGATCTGGGGGTATTTTGGCCAAATTTTCTACGCTACGCACCAACTGTCGGTGGCGCTCCGCTTAGATAGTACCACTGACTATATTCGGAAATCAGAACACTTAACCTTTTTCTGGACTTTTTACAATATGCCTATTTTTATTAGGAAATACTTGTTGTCATAGTGTCACGTTGAAAAGCCTGGAAAGGGCCATATCCGGTGATCTGGGGGTATTTTTGGTCAAATTTTCTTTGTGCGCTCCGCGCCAACCGATGGTGGGCGCTCCACTTAGATAGTGTTACTGACAATATTCCCTCCGCCCCCATTTTCAAACACGGATCGCCGCCCATGGTCGTTTGTGTCACTTATAAGCATCCTCATCCTCTCCCACCACATCAAATATATACAGGGTATTTATGAAATAAAGCTTTTACATTGTTGCGTTGCCATTTCCCTATCACATATACTAATTTGCCATATTTTGTTTTCACACAGATTTTTTTCAAACTAAACATTGCCCAGTGTTAACCGATGTTTACAGATATCCAACGGCAACGTCATTCTCCAACCTTTTTCTTATATATTTCACATGAAAACCGATTTATGAATACTTTAATTAAAAGAACATCACAAAATAGGAAACTTTAAAAAGTTGTCTGGAGTTATGAAAATAATAACTTTTTTATGGAATGTTGGCTCATAAAATCAACCTTAGCGTTCTGCATTTTCCCATTTAGTAATCTTCTATCGATAATTTTTTCTTCGTGTGGACCGCTCTGTATTTAGCCCCAGCGATAAATATCAACATGTCTACGATTACGTATTGATATTTTTGTAAATTTTGTTACCAATGACAAAGCGTCGGTCTCACGTTACACCCATCGAATCCTCTCCTCCAATCCACTTAGAGGCTATGGACATAATTTTGACTTCCAAAACATACATTGCTTGTATCTGGGCCAATATAGAGACATTTGACGCCTGCAATATCGGCCCCCGAGAGAAGATCTCAATCTAGTTTGGTCATTGCGAAAGAGGTAGTACAAGTATGCTACCACACCTAAATGAGGTAACGTATACGAACGGTCCTCTTTGATTAACCACGCGCCGCCGGCATCATTCGAATTCATCATATTATCTAAAACTATTGCTCTTAAGAATGAGATCATGATGTGACGGCCACATTTGAGTATCTTGGGGTTAATTCTAGAAAGCTCACGTTTGTAACATGAGTCCATGTAGAGACTGTAAAAGCAAAAGGGACCAGCAACTTAAAAAGAGGGAATGCAAGATCGAAAAGAACAAGGTTCCCGAAGATTTTGCTGTAAGTTCAAAGTTTAGAAAATTATCACCCATTAAACTTCAGTATCTTAAAGAAGAGTGTAGAACTTTCAAAGGGTATGCGGTCATATTTGTCCAATCGCAAAACTCCTTCTTTTTCTCATATTATGGCAGCTTGGTAAGGTTGCAAAAACGTAAATTATTAATAAAAATAAGTCCAGTAAACTAAAATATGATTATATGGGATCATGACAATAACTATTGGGTAAATTAATCACTCGTTGTGGGTAACACATTACCCAACCTGGATCTTGCGTAATCTTTTACCCCAAATGAGTATTGTACTTCACAACGTTTATTCTTTCGTACCAAGGGTCTTATGGCAAGTACTTTTACCAAACACCAGCGCGTGTTCTAACGCCAAGCTGCCAATCAATGCACATTAGAAGAATGCATGCTTGCGGTAGGAGCGTGTGTTAGAAATATAAAAACAACTAGGATGTAACGTATACTTAACGGTCAAACCCAAGCCATATAGTTCCATAGACCAACAAACAGGTCCGGCATTGCATTCTAAGAACACGTTGATCAAAAATTTCACCAACACTTGGTACGCTTGTAAAAGTATCGAAATTGCTTGTTCAATGTATGTGAGAAAAAGTATTGGAAAAATATCTTTGAACTCAATTTGGTAAACAAATTCTCGATAAACCCATTAATGATGCGACATTTTCACCTATTTTTTTGTTAGAGTTCGTAATACAGAGAATCTGGTGAAAATGTTGGGTAACAACTCAACATCTTTATAAGTGGAAGGGGCATAGCTATGGAGGCCGTAACAAAATATCACAACATGGGCTTATGTTCGATGTATTCGGCAATCGTGACCATGCAGACACGTCCAGTTTCCACTGACAGTGGGCAGCATTGACTTGGACATACAAGCAGATTAATAATAGGATTAAGGACATTGCATTTCAAGATGTTTAACGTTCATGGTTTCAAAGTGTTAACTGTGACGTCACTTCCTATAATGTTATATCGAAACTGGGATGGAAAGAAAATCCATGTCACCTGCGCTGCTATCGATGTTCTGCGTGTCCTTACTCAGTGCTCTAGATGTGCAGTGAGATAATCAGGGGTTGGAAGTAGTCAGCCAAAACTGTGGCTTGGTTTCTAACGGATGTCAAAGTGGCGTCTACATTAAACATAAAAATCTTAATAGGTAAGTATGAAGCTGCTACACACGTGACGATGAAAGTCTAGAATACCAATTTCGTCATATCGTAATAGTTGAAACCGTAGTACAAAGAACACGTAAAAACACCTAGATTACATACTTTGATAAAGGAGAGAATAAAAAGGGATAAATGCTACAATACGATATAACCCAATATCGGCGAGTAACATAAGATTCTTTATCACACTCAGTTGACAAAGATTAACTACTGTAAGGTCAACACAACTGTTTAAGTTGTTCTTTAGCTTCAAAGTTTATCTTTTTGTCACGTTAGCGGAGTTGACGTACAAGAAGGTCCAAACAAGTGGTTTTATTATCAATGTTTGACATATTTCCATTCATATCAAGATCAGGCAACGATCTTTTCCACCTCGCAGCTTTTCCTGCTTCATCATTGAAAACTTTTGCCGAAAATTTTGTTTAGAATTGACATATTGAATTTTTACTGAATTTATTACAAGAAGATATGTAGGCACTAAGGAAGATTCCACGGTCCATCAAGCATAAAATGACAGCCAACTATCTAACGTTCAATGTAAAACGTAGAAATCAGTCATCTTATGTAGATGGTAGCTATTGATTCAAACTCAAAACTGTTCCTTGTTGTAGAAAGCAACTCCTTGGGGAAGGACTTTTATAAAATATTGCGATGAATTTACCTTAGCCAATATTCTGATATTTATTACTTTTTTTAATTATACGCTAGCTGCTTGCCTTTTCATGGTTTTCATTAGAACATTAACAGTTAGCCCAAGGCGTTGGAAACATTTTTATAAATGGAAGTGCTCAGATGTTGTCAACATGACATCACATTATCAAACTTTGAGCAGCTTTACTTGTTCGAATCGTGTTTGTTTCATTAGAGAGTATCTTTCCGTCTTATCACCTGTGCACATGAGTTGTGTTGACTTAATGTTTTAATAACGTCAAAAGATGGACGGAATTTGACGTTTTAGCTTTGACTGTTTTCCTTTTTCTACTTTACTTTTGATCAATTGACTCTAGAATAAAATCAAAATGATACAACTGGGAATTGTGTCCAGATAATATTCATGTAGTAGGAGTATTTGTTTAGTTAGATGCTTTTACGTTAATTTGATCCAAGGTCTCCCACAATGGGTTTTTACCCAAATAAAAGTAGTGTTCAAATCTCACCGAGCATATTAATAACCTATTTGCACCTGTCATTGCCGTTTAGGAAACTTACGTATATATCATTTTCATACCTAAAAAAGAATTTTTATCGGACATCTCGTTCTAATGACCAACAGTTCGGTAGATTTACCTTTTTGGAAAAATCTAGTTTCCGTCGATCAGGAAACTTTGGAGTCATGGGAGCCGCCATATCGCCTATTGTACCCACATTTTTAAGCGTTCGTTGGGTACATTGTCAGAGTTGAATGGGTTCTGGAACTCCCTTGCAAAATTTGTCGAAATGTTATGGAGTGAACTATATATTTAGAAGGTGTATTGTCATAGCTATAGGAAAGCCACGTCCTAATAGGTTGTTTACCAGGCCTTTTTTGAAGAAAATGCAAGTTTTGGAGTGGTCTTTGTTACCGCTAACCTGCTCTTTATCAGGCTAGAAAGCCTGTACAATATGTTGCCTGAGTTCACCATCGTTTTGGAGAATTTGGTTATTCTCCTAAAGGGAGAATCTCCAGGACTGACCAAACTTGAACGGTCATTGCCTGCATCAAACATCCGTTTCATTGGTCACATAACAATTTTATGGCCTATGTTTAAATGCCAAAGTGCACGTTTTGTTGACAAGTAGGCCTATTTTAGACATACGAAACATTAGGATAAACCTAGTATTTCATTACAGAAATAGTGTTATAACTTAAGCGGGAAGGTTACATATGTGTACCAAGAAAAAGAATCCCTTTTTGGTAAAATGTTTTAACTTCCCTTTATAAGTTGAAGTCTATTTGTCGAAACAAATACAAATTCTAATGTAGTTGGGTAAGATTCGTTGTACGTAGACGTCGCAAATACAACCAAGCCTACTTTAGAACTAAGACCAATTAGGCAACAAAGTAGACCTTTGGGAATATTTTGTTTTAGATGCAGACAATGATTACAAACTTTCCATTTAGCAAACTTGCAATCACCTTATTTGATGAAATTGTATTCACTTTCATCTTGCTACAAAACTTATGGAATATAGTTGTAAAGAGTGATTTAGAAGCATATTGTACAATTGTGTAATATAAATATGGCAAGGTAAAATCGTGCTTTTCATTTTTAAAACAAACTGCCTTTTGTTTTGGCATTATCAAGGTGTTAATACGCAACCAGCTACGTATAAATCTTTGACCTAAACGGACTAGGTGCTTCATGAAATTGTTGCATTGTTATGCCCCGTTTGAGCTCATCTACCCTACATAGTTACTCGGATACTATTACATAAATCAATTTGTATGTGAAGCATGGGTCGACAAGATTTAACTGCCTGAATATTCCTTTAATGTAAAATTATATCAATCAATATAAACGGAAATTGCTGTTAAAGAAACCTCTTACGAAGAGCATGCCACATTTAATCTAAAAATCTTTAAATGATTTTGGTTTGCCCACTTTATTTTCTTTTTCAGGAAAATCAATAAGTCTAATTTCCGTTTTTTTTCCGACGTGGATAAAGAGGCTGTATAACAATAACTTGCGCCAATTTTGCTGCAACCTCCACTCTGCATCAAGAAAATTTAACTTTCTTAATAGATAACTTTTCTGATTCTTACTATACCGTTCTCTAAATTCTTGCCTCAATAAAGTTAAGTTAAACTGAAAATTTATTGTTGTACTTTTAAAATAGTATGGAAGTGTGAACAATCTTACAGATGTTATACCAGTATTAAAAAGCGTGTGGAGCAGGCATCATATTTTGTTCGTTTCAAGGGATTAAAATCTGTAATAAGCTCCCTTCCTCCCTTCCACAGCGTCATCGTAATTTGCAAATATTGACTGATCCAACATCACACATGTGTATTCCCCATAAGGACTTCTAATGATGCCGTACATTTTAAGTGTAGGATCACCGAGAAGAGCAGGTGCTCAGTGTAAAGCCATTGCAACAGTTCCAGGGATTGGTAAAGTTATGAGTTTCTTAAATAGTAAAAGTGTGCTTTGCGTTATACACGATAAAAGCTACACGGGAGTACAAATTTACCCTAAAATATCACCTAAAGGTTCTCTACTCTCATCCCAAACGGAAAAATTTTACCTTATAGTTTACTATTAGCCCTTTCTCCACTTATAAAAACAAAACACACCTGTCTACTACACCTCCAAGACAAAGGCAGGCACCTATCCTACACTGAGTTTAATTTGCTCGAGGCAATATATATATATATATATATATGTTAACAAATAGTGCCTGTGTGTGAGCTTAATTGGGAACACAACCGACTGTACAAGTCATCGTTGACCACCCAGAGTGAAGCTGTATTGTTTGAATGAGTGTCAAGCAAAGTGCAGCATCAACTGTATTTAGAACTCTAGGCTATTAGTAAATATGATTGGACAAGGAATTTCTAGCAACTCCCTAGTTGGGGAATGCCACACTCCCTTCAAGCGTGAAAATCGAGTATATATCATCTCCAGAGACGTTTTAAAAAGTAACGATCTTCTCCTTCGAAGAAAATTACATGAAGCAAAACACAAGATGTCTATACGGTAGTTACAAGAACTGGGTTTCCCGAACTATTTTAATTAAGTTAATCAACTGAGCACAAGCCAAGTAATAAAGAATCGTGGGGTCCCTGTCAGGACATATGAAGGGGTTCCTGTCAGGATATATGAAGGAGTGGTTTTGTCTTATCATGCCTAAAACATTAAAGGTACACTTTAAAGACATCACCTTGTTCTAAAGATCAAATACTGACTTCTAAAATATTCCATGGAGATGTATACTACAATTGTCACACTTCGTAATTTATTCTGCATTTCAGCAAACATTTTGATGGGTTTTTTAATTCAGCGGCGGATAGACTTACTCTTTAGTTTTGAGTGCTGTATATGAAACAAAAACAAGATAATGAAAGTTCGGCTTTAAGACTGTTTGATAATTCATTTTAATACGTCACTCACGAGAAGTCAAGTGAGTGTAATGTTTATGGTGCACCGTGAGTGACATCTCTGCAAAGAGTAGACGAAACATTCAAGTACAATTAAGAAGTCATTTTGTAATTTGCATTTAAGTAATGTCTTGCATCGAAGTTCTAGAGTTTATCCTTTCATTGGTTACTTTTCAAATGTCGAATGTTGCTGGCGTAGGCGTAACCAGTCACGAGTTATATTCGTATGAACCTTCCATGTATATAGTTGATTTACATTTCTCTGAGAGAATATACTGTTACACCTTTATGTAATGCTGACTACACTTATGTGTTTCTCACAGTAAACCGTAGAAAACAAAGCGAAGGCTTCCCCAATGTTTGCAGACTTGGGGTATCCCTTTAAAGGTTTGAAAAGTCACAGTGTGTGACTATTCTATTACAGTTAATGGAGAAATACACTTGTGTCTGCACGCTGAATGACCGTGGTATTTCCTAGATTTAGTAGAAGGTACATTGGAGCCGAGGTACTCTGTTAAATTTTCTAAAAGACAGAGAAACACCAGTAAGATTTAACGCAAGAAAAGAAACAGATAGGTCCGCATCTAACTTATAGTGTCCCACATGGGCTTCATGAGTGGGTACACGTAGATTCAAGGCTACAGTATAATTGGTTGACAGTATGATGTCCTTGTCTCAGACGATACTTAATAGGTTTTCACAGTTATCGCTTTCGCTTGAGTATTTATTTTATACTTACCACTCGCAAAACGTATTCAAGTTGAGGGGCAAATATAAAAGTTAGGTCTGGGCCAAGCGATATTTTCTGAAAAAGACGAATATCACAAATCCGTCGAAGGGTGAACTCCATGACTGAAATAGACACCAACGACTGTTGATCTACGTTCTCTCTTTACGCAGATGACTTCCCAGAGAAATTTTCTATGTAATAAAATTTTTGACAATTACACTGGCCTCATTAAAAAAATTCAAAAATCTTTTTTTTCAACTTTTTTGATACACTGCACTGCAAATGTTTCGAATTTGGATACGTTATTAGTGTAGTATGGAGACGATAGTCCTGGATTTGCCGATGAGTTGCCTGTCGGCCACCGTACAATAGCTCCATACTCCCACAGACTTCTCCTTAACGTGAAAAAGCATAACGATACACCTTCAAGGTGCGTTCACACCAAAACCGGATTCTGCTGCGTTTTGCGGGCGGGTGTCGAAATTTGTTTTTGCAGAACGAATGAGGCGATTTTCTAAATTTTCTTTCAAAAACATTGCCCCTCTTTGTCCTGGGAAATAAATTCCGCGTTCCGCCTGCAAAACGCAACAGATTTCGGTTTTGGTGTGGACGCACCCTAAGTATCATGACGATGTAACTCAAGGTACGCCGAAAAAGATGGCTTGGGGCTAGTGTCTTCTGCGTTAACTTTGAACATATTGTAGTGTTTCACGTACGATGATGTGCAAAATGTTGGGACACGAAACTTGGAAAATATTCGAAAAAGTACAAGGCTTGAAAAAATCAACAATTGGTAATACAAATTTTCATATTTCTTTCTGTTCTTGTTGTATTTTTGTAGTATATTTGCATATTTGTCGCCATAGTACGCAGATGACAGTACCCGTTTGGTCATTTTGACTAGACTAAATTCATCAAATTGCCCTGAAATCTCTGCACAGGAGAACTTCTGTCATATCGTTTGATCTTTGGCTGGTCTTCGGGAGGTAGGCTAGTTTAAGCTGCCTTGCAAAAATGTGTTTCACGAGGGCCATTCGTACCAAAACGGACAACAGTAAGGAATCCCAATAGCGCTACAAGGCAATACCATTCACTCCAACAATCCAGTTTTTATATTCCTTAGATGTCTGTACACGGAGACTTCATGCAAACTTACTGACTGAAACGGCTCGCACGCTTACAGATTATTTGAACACAGTATTTAAAAGGATGGTGACCAAATTTGAAGTTTTCAAAAAGTGCTGGAAAACTTTTTATGGGGCAGTGAATACAGCATTTCAATAGCGGCTTGCATTTGAGAGATTTTCAGCTTCCGAAAAGCAGGATGGTAAATCTGTAATGCAGTGTTGTAACGAATCATGACTTCAGTCACTAATTTTCAAAATGGAAATAGTTCTAGCAATTGTCTCATAAATTTTTTCATAGAAATAATACAATGACTCGAGTAACTGACTCGACTCGAGGTACATTAAAAGTTGTAAATGACTCGACTCGACTGCAAAATTGAGTGACTCGTTACAACCCTGATGTAATGTCATCCAGGCATATTGATCGGACAAAGCTTTGGTATTCTTTAAAATGTTCATACCACTATATTGAATATCTTATAACTTTTTTGCTGTATTAAAAGCATAGTAAAATTTTACATTACATCTACATAGCAAAATATTTGAAGATTTCAACAGTCTCAAATTTAAGGGAAAAACACGGTATCCAATTATAAAGAATAACAAAAGAAATCTGAGGCAATTTGCCCAGTTGGCATCATATTCAGTGACCTTGAGAAAGCCTAAAGGTATTTCACAACAACAGAGAGAACAATCTTCAAGAAGGGATATTGTAGGTGAGAAATGTAGTTTTAGTACGCGGTTTGCTTGACTTGTTATGAAACATTTTTCTCTTTCATATAAGTCCCCTATAAAAAGGGACCAAACGATGCCGAATGAAGTGTACTAGATTCAAGAAACATGTCATGTCAACAGTATTCTTCAATGGAAACCAGGCGAGTAGCCAAGGGGTTTTTTTTGGGGGGGGGGTGAAACCCCTATGACTCAAGCTTGAAAAAAAGAATGGCAAAAAACACATGATTACTACAAACTTCTGTACGTCTGGGGCACAAACATTACACCATTTTGAATCCGGAGACCTAAAAGCCGTTTTTCTCCAAAGGGAGGGGGGACCCTCCCCTTAGACACCTCCCCCTTGTCGCACTTCTTCACAACCCCTCCCATGACACAATCCTGATGGAAACCTTACACTCAATGAGCTTAATCTGAAAGATTTATAGAGCCTCGATTGTTTTAATATAATTTTTTTACTATCCTACGTAACCTCTGTCATTATACTTCAAGTTTCAACTATTCTGGTTCTACACTACCTCTGTCATTATACTACAAGTTACTTGTTTTATCAGGCTCGTGCGTGAACAAATTTGTTCTTTTACACAGACTGTCCTGTATAAATAATGCATACACGACTTGCTAGTTTTGATCAATGTCACCATGATTTATTGCCAAAAACACTAGACATTTGTCTTCATTTTGCTCTTAAAAAGTTGTTCCCTGGGAAGACCTGTCAAATGGGTGATGCGTTTGGCCTATAAAAATTGGAACAGTCAGTGTTTTACAGTACTGCCAGCTTCCCCAGACGCTTTGTTTCTTGTTGCCCTATGCATAAACGTTCCATAGGAAAGGATTTCAAAAGTATGTTGTAAATAAATTGATTTGCTACAGGTTTTTGGAGGTGGGGGTAGGTTTTTGGAGGTGGGGGTAGGGTAGGTTGTTTTACGTAAGAAAACAAGTCACAATATCTATATCATCACTCCTTCGAACTTTGTATTAATTTCAGTTAAAATTACTACTTGAATGTGAAAAGAAAGTCGAAAGAAGAAACAAAAACACATTATGACTTGACGAAAATTGCTTTAAATATAAGGGTACCGTGAACTTTTTGGATCACAAATTTATAGTATAATACAGAAATTTTGTTTGTCATTTTCTCTTTCTTTAACGTGTTCTTGTTAAACTGGTACATCTTAAAGGACATAATGATTGGAAAAGCTTTTGCAAACAAAGTACCAAAGTACTTTTACTTTCTAACGAATCGTGAATGAGTTTACTATTCTGATCTGTTCATGCGAAAAAAAGTAATTCGGTTTAATATATATTTGTAGGTCGCCCGTGATTTCATGACGACATGATAATTATACTTTGGACAAAGTGGAGGGCATTTCTCATGATAGTTGTAAGTTTGAATATTAATTGTGGCAAATTGAGCACGAGTTTGAAACTGGGGCTAAAACAAAAAACAAATTGGAATAATCTACCGTGTGTGTTAAAGATCCAAATGTACCATTGTAAAAGTCTCCTAGTGCCAAGTGCTTGTTCGACATTCTTTCACAATTACTCTAAATTGGAGATTTCTAAGTATGGAAACCGCACTCTTCGACTAGCTCGTTTCGTGTAGATTGCAAATCGCCAGAAGCTTTAATCTTATGCGTAATGTCTCTAAAATGATAATCCATGATTCATTTTGGTGCCAACTTAGGTTGTTTGGGTTGTAATTGGTTAGTAAGTTGGTTATTCGGTTAAGTAGTTAAAAAATTTCCTCGTGTGATTGTTTGCCTTTTATACACTGCACAAAGTTTTATGATATTATTGATTTTCTCTCCAAATCCTTCACTTGATATATGAGTAAACATTTTAATCTTTAAGATGACAACAGACTGATGGCCTTCTCCTTTAGTTCAGTTTTAATTCAGGCATGAAAAGCAAAATTAGAGAAATTTAGGTAGCTAGAAGCGATGATAGGCCGGAAATATTGCTACGTGTAGAAATAGAATCAAATGACGATAATAACGTTCATTTTTATTGCCCTTGCGTCCAAAAACAATTTGAAAGCGAACGGTATCTACAAATTAAGTTAAATTAAACTTTGTTCGGCTTCATTTTGCCCCAAATAGTACTTAGACATATTGCCAAATTATTTTCTTATGGAAATTACTTTGATTTAAACAATTATCAGTATTTTACTGAATTGCTTTCTTTTTAAGAAAGGAAGCTCTATTTAGAGGCACTTCTACATTTTTATGCTCTTGAAGAGACTTTAATTTTAAAATAAAACTAACAAAACTTATTTTATTTGTTCTATTTTGGGAATACATATTCTGTGGAGGTTTTGATTTACTGCGCATACGTCAAATCTTCATGGCCAGGGTCACAAATATCGAAATCACGAAGCATGCGAAAGAAGGAACGTCAACATCAGCTCGCGTCATTCATCCAAAATAATTATTCTCTCGCGTGGTTGATGATAAGCCATTAAATCGATAGTACGCAAAGTGCTTAAATTTCAACATTTTACCCCTTTTACACATTTTTTGATTGGCAATGAGATCCATTTGTGGCTTTAAACTATGAAGTATTTCATGATATTTAGCAGTGGCAAACAATATTTACAAAAATCATTTTTCACTCCTTTAAAAATTTATGATGCAGTCAGATAGTGAAAACGAGTTGACGTCTTCTTCTATTTGGTAATTGAAAAGTTCCCGTAAGCTTCTCGTTACACAGTCGTTAAACCTCATTTGGCATTTGTATTTCTTTATATTGACTGATATATTCGTGCCTCATCTCACTGATCAAATTGTTCACGTGTTTCTATTCCCGGGAGATATTTCCTCGAAAGAGTATAATTTCCCAAAGCAAATTTATCTCTCAGAATGTTTTTTAATTGTATAATAATACAGGTTTCTCCATTTTTAGTCAATATAAACAAAAATTCATTTTATCTTACTCTAATGCCTTTTTTCCAACACTTTTAGTTTCTTCATCTTCGTTTGAGACAGCTTTGAACGTTAGCGATGTGGGTAGCTCTCACAGAATGCATCATATTGAAGTAAACCAGTAAGTTTATTCTTCAAAGTGGATCAATAGGCTTATTAACCCCACAAAATAAGAAAGATGGTGAAAATAGGTGCATTACATGAGACATGATTACTCATCAACTGTTGACGATTTTCGATGTTCTGGCAATGTTACTCTAACATTTTATGTAGGGAAACCCTTTGCTTGTCAAGTGTAAAAACCTTGGACGCGTGAACGTAGGGGTACTTAGAAACCACCAAAAGGAACGATTACTATTCATGATTCATCGGTAGTGGCTCAAGATAGGGGCAGGTGACTGTTCCTCCTATTGGGAAAAGCTACCCCCGGTCAGGGAATCGTAACGGGTATGCTAAAATGCGTAGTCCTCGCCAATCGCCGTTTCCAACTTCTCTTACTTAACACCCCCTTTATCAAATTTTCTTAATAAAAGCTCAAAATTTTACTCAAAAGAACCTTTGCGCCCCAAAAATGTTGCTTTTGGCATTCTTTCAGCAACCCGATACCCTTGTCGGCGTTTCGAGTTGCTGTCCTACCTCTTCCTTCCGTCGGGGAGCTTGTCTCCTATATATCTGGCACGTCCCCGTAGAAAACATCGAGATGTACTTTTAGTCTCGAAGGTTTCCTAAGGGAAGGTGGTCAGTAAATTGCACTAACAACTTTTCTTCGAAAAGATAAATATAATAACATAGTATGCATCATTCAACGTACATCCAAATCACGAATTGACATTAACACAGAGAAGAAGCCCTCTAGAAGTGAAGTCAAATGAGATGAAAGCTTAGGGCGCTCTACAATGTCTCAAATCGTATAAACTACATTCACACTGAAACTGATTTCAGGGATAATGTTGATGGCATCATGAACTTGGAAAATGTAATTTTGTATCGTGGTTTTCCAGAAACAAACAAAGTTTAACAAGTCAAACATTCAAGTTGTATGTGCTGATACAACTGTAATTAGTACAATTTGGATAGAATAATGACATTGGAAAGCTTCAAAACGGAACACCACCAAAATTTTGTACGAAAGTCATTGGATAGTTTAACGGCAACAATTCCACTACAGTACATTAATTCAACTGAAACATGGCAAGTTCTACCTGAAAAACCACAACTGCAACAGTTTAGCTGCAACAAATCGACTGAAACAGTATAGCGAAATTCAATATCCGAAGGCACTAAAGCACCGTAGTATTGTTGCAAAGGAACCTAGCATTGTGCACCACGTGCAGACATTTAATGGTGGAGCATTTGACAAGCAGGCGCGTACAATGGTCTTAAAATCAACTTCCAACCACATCATATTAAACTTCACATATAAACAAAGTACACTTGATCCTGTATGTAAATGATTTCACCTTAGAAGACAGTTAAACGGGGTGGTGTGCAAGGTGTAAACAAAGACAGACTTCTGGGTAACGATCCTAAGGGGACACTTGTAGTGGTACAATTTATCAACGAAGCTGGGAAATGGGTCACGTGATGAATGCAATACTAATCTTCTTTATTGTAGATTTTTTTCCTTGCCAGGGCATCTACTTTGTTAAAGTTAAGTCATAATTGTGAACCAGTCACGACAAAATTGGTGATAGTATCTACACGTTGAGCAGGCTCTTTAAATTGTAGCAATTACCATATCTAGTTCAGAAGTTCACAGAAATATTATTTTAGTCTTTGAAAAAATATGAACTGGGACGTTAGTGTCCTTGAAACATAAACCACTTGAAGCCTCAAGTAATCGACTTAAAAGTGTGTTAAGTAGGTAATCCAAACAGTTCTTCCGACGTAGTAATTTCTTATTGTATTTCCTCTTACATGAAATTGATATGTTTTGGGTTGCTTATTGTATTTGGGTCAAGTCAATACGGTAGAGCTGTACGGTCGTTAATGCCAAAATCAGACATACGGTGCTGGTAGTAGTTCAATAATTTTATTGTTTGACTTCAGTGCACATTGAATATTTATTAAATGTTGCGTAGGCATAAAGCAAATCAAATAATTAATGAACGAATGGAGGAATGGGAAGAGGACAGTGAAAAATATTACAACAGAACAGAACTCCAACGCAAACAGAACGAAGCGTTAACCTCTCAGTCTTGATGATCCTATATTAGGGGATAAATAATTTCTGTTTTACGCACGCAACGGTTCATCTACATGGTAACGGTTTGGTCATTTGTCATAAAATTGAAGCGCAGTGTCTTCTTGCTTCTCAAGAACATAAATATACAAGTTATGGATTTCTATAAACTACTGTAACGTCCTTGGTATTCTAAATAAACATTGTTTTGGAGATGAGATCATTTAATGATTGCGAGTCAATATTTTTGTCAGAAGGTAACGAGGGAGTGCTCTTACGAAAACGGTTGAAGTAATTAACCGGCGGAAATTAAGGAAGTTTGTTTCTCTTGTCCTTCTTTTGTCGAAGGACAAAGTATTGTGAGACATATTGAAAGTAATATTTTGGAAAACTTGAACAGCAGTAGAAAAAATACTAATATTCCTCCTCATTCTGTAATATTTTTTAGCGAGCGAAACTTAACCTTCAGGATCAGACTGGACTGTAAGTGTTCTGATGCAAATTTTTAAGTTTTTACAAAAACTTGTAGACGTTCAAAATCCACACATAGTAAATTATGTGAACGTGAATGGAAACGACATTTTAATTGCAGATTTCCATCAATGAGAACAACTTAATTTGGCTCTTATGCCATACACAATGGAGTTGCTGTGTTACACTTTACAACATCGTGTGACGTACAGCAGCTTCAAGACCTGATCAAGAGGACACCAAAGCTCAACAGACATGTGACTTGATTTGGTAACACGCGTTGATTCATTTTTGAACCAAACGTATATGGGTGGTAACAGGTTGAGGACAGGGCGACATGTCTCCCCAAGCATGAAAACGGGTAGATTGTCTTCCCCCACTTTTTTCTGGAGTCCTGCTTGATGCCATGTCTTGTCTGGTTCAGTGAAATCAAACCTGAATTACAATTGTGGGAATGTGCCTCAAATTACACCACACATCATTTGGCCTCCACATCTTTCGAGGTACCTTAAAGTTCTGGTGACTTGCTACCAAAGGAGCTGTTTTCTTTTCAGTTAAAGATTAAAATCCCTCAGTGACAGTTCCGTTGAAATTTTGTCAATATCTCTTACCGTTGTCAAGATATACGTCCTCACGATTTCTAAAGTACCTCATTGCCTATGTAAAACTAATGATGTAAGTGTTGCACAGTGTTAAGATTTCGTTTGTTAACCCTATCTGAATTATCTCTTAATTACTGATCAGATAGTTAAAGATTGGTGTGTTATATCAATATTTTCCAAGAAATCAATTTAACTTTCATGATAAACTCCTCAGGGAACAGTAATGCCACAGATGTCCTTGAATGAAAATTTGGTATGTCACTCTTTCACCATCTCAAATTTACATGTATAGGTCATGTTTATTCATATTTTTATTTCTATTTCACACTTGTTCCAACAAGTGTGAAATAGAAATAAGTCTGTAAAATGGTGACTATTTGATGCATTTTGAGGAAATTGCGGCGGTTTTCTCGATTTTTAATGCTTTTCCAACAAATATCCAACTATGTAAGTTGCATGTCACCAGACTCTTAAGTGAGCCGCGGATCACTAGGTTCTGATGATCAAGGTTAGCGCTTAAAGCATTTCTGGGCAAGGCCATGTCCTCACTTTTAAAAAGTGGTTGACGCTTTTGCAAAGCTGGCAAATATTCGACCAAATTAGTGTTCTGTGACCAGCTGATCAGAGATTTTAATTGAGTGCAAACTTACACTAATGAGTATGAAAGTTAACGAAACTACAACACATACTAACGATTCTTCGAAGTTACATCTTTCTTCCTTTCTTGGAGGTGGGAATTAACACTGAACTTTCGTAACGGATAATCGTGTATACAACTAAAAGCTAAGTTCTTCCATACTTTGAATCATCAACCAAAAGCTAACATATTTAGAATAAATAGTAAATGCTCTGTAAAAAGTAATAACTGCAATGATATCCAGTTTTTTTTTGAGCTGAACCATACAAATTATTTCTAAAGAAACAATGTAACGGCGTATTTTGTTTCTCTGTGGACATGAAGCAGCTTCTTTACCAGTTGACACTTTGATGGAGCAACCTATGTTCGTTAGAATTCGTCATTTAAGATTGTCTGCTCTTTTAAGCAGTTTCAGGTTTTTGCCTTGTGGGAACAATGCAAAACGTCAAATTACATCAAAGCTTTATTCAGCAGAACAACATCTGTGAAAGTAAGGTTCCGTATACCTCACCCCACCCCACCCTTTGCAAGTTATGAAAAAAACGTCAGCCAATTCGGTCCCAAAACAGGACTCAATTCACGTCAGACCAAACGGCTCACCCCACATAAAAGTTTGTTCTGTACGGCCATGGTTAAAGCTTATCAGCAAAATTGCCGAGACAAAATTAGTTCATTCATGCATGATCATGTTGTTATACTGTAAAAAGTAATGAAAGCGTCTTTCAGCGCAACTCCCCAATAACTCTTTTAGACCTTTGTAACTTGCTAGCAAGGTTGCACGTTAGGGATATATGGTTTGTGATGCGCAGATTGCTGGTCCGATTCATGCTACATGGGGGAAAGATGCTTATTTTAAATGTCTCTCTTCATCCAAGGGTATCTGAAACTGCTCAACTTAGGGCAACTCCTTAAGATATAACTTTAGCTAATAATACCCGAAATGATAATTTATGGGACAGGTCATCGTTAACCATGTAAGGATTAGCCCTATATATATATATATATATATATACATATAGACATAGGCCTTCCTTACATTATAATTACCTACATATTGACGTTTTACACTAGTGCAGATATTTTCATAACGAATCAATCTTCTGAGAGGATTCTGAGCACTGACCTCCAGTGGCAGTAAAGACACTTAATCGTGTGTGTTAACTTACGTATTCATCAAAATTTTGCGACCAGCTCTGTTTCGAACATGTTGTGGAATCATCTTGAGCGGTCTCTTTTATTAACTACATTATAAAACATGAGATTTAGAACATGCTCTTGGGAGAAAATGAAGCAACTAAGCAACTAGGAGGCAACGATTATATAAACAGGAGAAATCCAACACCAGATTTGTCAATAACCATTCAGTTTAGTCATAGCAATATAAGAAAAATGTGTAACGCCACAGGATGTATTACAAACCATATACTATCATATTCTCTTCAGATGTCGTTTTATCTTCAAAACCAATTTACTTGACCCCAATTGCTTTCAAGATTTTTCTGATCGATCGAGAAGTCCCTCTGTTGACCGCCTTATAAACGATAACATCGTGATAATTTTACGGGCCGCGACTCACTTGCAATTGAATTTAATTGTATGACAGAGATGAAAGATAAATCAAACATTCTCTCTCGAATCGGTCGATACTTTGTTGATCCAGACACTTCATCCCGCTAATATTTACCTAACAATGAGAGTCGCAAAACGCGATGTTGTGTGAAAGCAGCGTGTTACATACGGCACTGTAGATCTATGTGTGATTTTGTGGAGATGCATGGCTGTAATATACATCACCATAAAACTACACTCTCTAACAAATATTAATGAAGCAACACAGTGCACCCCCTCACTTCAAAGTTAGCTGGTAACTGTTGAAGTTCAGATAGGTCACTACAACAAAAGAGGCAATGAGAGGGGAAGGGGAAATTGAGATGACATTGAGAGTGTGCGACCTGTTCACAGTTTTAGCGACTTTTTGTGTTACTTGTTTATTTGTTTTTTGTTTTTGCTATTTTTTTTTGCCGTGGATTTGTGATATGCTGGTACAGTGTGATATTCCATGTATACTTCTTTAGTTCTTAAGTCCCTTATCAGAGGGAATGAAAAGGTGTCATAAACAGGTTTCATTATATTTTGGAGGGGGAGAAATTGAAACAAGGCCCATTAAAGTGTCTTATGCGTGTCAACTCTACAGTTATTTTACATTTTAAAAACCAAAATGGGAAGAGGAGGACGCAAGAGATCTCCCGGCCTCGCCCCTCGCCCCATCGCCCCCATGATCCTAATGCAACCTGCTTGGGCCACTAATAATAAATCTAGCTGACACAAAGATACATTTTAGATGCAAATGTTTTTGTGTCGTGCATTATATATAAGTTTAAATATAGTTCACAATGTCATCTGATGTGACATGCCACTTAAAAGGAATAATTGCTTTTCAATTACACGGTGGTTTCGATGAAATTAAAGTCTTTTAAATGATAAAAATCCTCAGCTTATAGAATAAATTTTACCTGATTCATTTATTGCAATTTTTAATTTAATTCAATTGCAATAAAATACCCCTGACTGCTAAATCTAATGGACCGAAACTAACTATAGTTAAAGACAGCCATTGTTAGTATCTTTTCGAGATCTTAACGGTAATAATATTCACTAATTGATTGCCACAGCGCAACAGTTTTAACGCTTAAAGGTATTTTTGAGGGAACATCTCCCAGTGAATTTAAATGGTGAGGTCATCTCAAGGCATGTCAATCAAATCGCTTTCTTGAAAGAAAACTCTTGACAGATATTGACTATCTACCGTCTCCTTTTAATTAAGGTTGAAAGCTATCTGCAGATGTTTTATGCTTGTGATTGCATAGCTTTCAAATTATTTCGAACTGTTTTAAAAGGTACGCAGTCCTTTTTCCTAACATCATTAAACAATAAGACCATATCCAGATGGTATAAGTCCATTAGTGCAGAGTTTTCCAATTATTTTAAACTATCTTAAAGCAGCACTGCATTCTTTTTAACCTTAAAGGGAGATTTTGTAGTAAGTCGTCTACATCATTTTCATGTATTCGCCCACAATTACTTTCCATATATATAAATTTAACACTACACTCAATATCAAACGTGACAACACCTATGCAATCATTATTACAAGAACCACAAACAGCTATTTGTTATCTGCATTGTGATTTTTAGATAACTTTAATGTTTTTTTTTAGATATTTGTATTGTAGATTACAGTAACTTCACCACACAGTTTTCAGATACCTGTAACAGAGATTTTAGATACCTGCACAGTAATTATTAGATATCTGTATTGTAGTTGGTAGTTATATGTTTAAGAGTTTTTAGTTTTCTGTTTTGTAGTTCGTAGATATATACATTATACATTATAATAAATTATAATCTTCAGTAATTTTTAGATATCTATATTGAAGTTTTAAGATATTTGTATTGTAGTTTGTTGTAACTGCGTTGTAGTTTTTAGATAATCACATTGTAGTTTGTGGATATCTGCTTTGCAATTTTAGATATCCTCACTGTATTTTCCGTATGTGAATATTGTAGTTTTAGATATCTGCATTGCACCTTTAAGATACCTGCATGTAAATTTACCACATCGTGGAAGATTTTGAAGAAGTCCTAAGGCCCGTCTACACGATCACACATTTGTCATGAACAACACCTCACAAACGTCTGAACACTAGTTGGGAAGCTAAAATATAAAGTTTTAAGTTTGAACACTTCATACACGTTGGAACTTGTTCAAAATTCTGGGAAAGCAGTCCAAATACAACCATACAGTTGTCAATGAGCATCGTCGTACAATTACATGATGACGTTTTCAACAATTGTGTATTCCTGTAGACTTCTTCATGGCTGGGATGTTTTGCGCAGCATTGTGCTTCGTTTCACATTTACCCTTGACACCAAAATACTTGCAAGTTTTATACATCACAAGATGGAATGCTTACACAATTGAATACCTGAAATATTTCACACAAATATATGAAAACCATCGTAAAAGAGTAACACACAGCTGTCCTGATGAAGTGAGCCTCTGACATAATAATAGACTTGTCAAAAGTCTTTTGTAGTTAGTTACTTAGTTAGATGAGGTTTTACCTCCCAGTTTCTAACCAATTGGTTTAATTCGAGGCGGCCACGGCCTTTTTCCAGTTGTG